>KN837290.1:29751-49391 GCA_000827215.1 Sphaerobolus stellatus SS14 | reverse complement strand
CCAATGATGAGTAGTTGGGCTTTGTTCCAAGCCTTTCTTACTGAGTCACTTGGCATTCTCTATCCTGAGGACAAAGCTGAAGAACAATTGGATCTTTTTGTCTTCCTTGAAGATGGCAAGGTGTTCACTTTCTTTGCTTCTTTCAAGAAGTGGAAGGCCTGAACCAACTTCAGTGGCTGTTCCTACTGAAGGAAGGTTCTCAAGCTTATTCCCAAGTGTTTGAAGAAGGACATCTCTCCCATGATTCCCAAATTTCAAATGTATGCCAAGCCTAAAGCTTATATTCTCCAGTTTGATCAGCATCACTGGGAGGATTTTTGCAAAGCCACAGCTGAAGCTAAGCTTGGCTCACATCTCCTTTGCAGCATCAAAGCCCCTGCAAATACAACTTCAGCTGGTAGTTCATCAACTCCCAAGCCTGAGAAGTCCAAAGGTTCATCTTCTAATCAGAAGTCAAACAACAACAACAACACTTCAGGTGAGGGTTCAAACAATTTGGCCCACAACAATAATAAGGGCAAGAATAAACCTACCCAGAAGCTATATGTATTGAGTCTAAGTAGAGTACTTAGTGAGTGGAGTTTCCATGAGAATAAACCCTTTTGAGTGAATGAAGAACTGGTGGAATCCAACTATATCTTGTGGTAAGAAAAGCTAAGACTAAGGTATTGTACATGTGTATTGGCTATTATACTAATTGGGATTTGAGTGCTTGAGTGTGACTGTATTATGTCACACAAGTCTGTGGATGTGGGTGTTAGTAAGTGCTTCCTTATATAAGTACCTCCCCCTAGATTCACATAGTGAATTGAAAATAAAGAGAATAACAAATAATGTAAACAAAGTAGAGTGAAAATAGAGAATTGTGATTTGGGGAACTGTGAAAAATTTGGTGTGATTGTGGGCATGAAGTTGGAATGTGATATAATGGCAAACTGACTGGGTATATGCTACTTACTTTGGGTAGGATTTACTCCATTGCCTTATCTTTGTCTGAGTCCTCCATGCTGATATCTTCCTTGAGTCTCTTTTCAGCAGCTTTGAGTGTGGCAGCTTCTGCATTGGCCAAGGTGCTAGGACCAGGGTGTAAAGACTATGTCTTTATGTTGTTCGCTATTCACACCTGTAAAGTGACTGTTTACAATGTTATGTATTTAGTTACTATCTAGTACAGGTATGGGTTAAGCTGGGGAGTGCTAGTCGCTGACCCAGGTTTATATACTACAAAGTTATGTAATGTAACTATATATATTATGTAATAAGATATGTACTTATGTGGACACACATATATGTGTTCATAGAAGTCCATAAGGACTTAGAGTAATTGATGCGAAGTCAATTCAATGTATGTACTAATATACATTAGACACATATATGCATCTAGCAAAGTCTATAGCAACTATGTACAAGGGACTATATGTTTCCCTTACAACCTCCCCCTTTTGACTGAGTAGGCAGGCCTACTCATGATTATTGGTGTACATATTGTGGGTGAGGGCCTCAGTGATTTCCACAGTGGATTCACGGGCCGTTCCCTGGGGAACTACACTACCGAAATAGCTTACTCAAGCCTGTAACTCATGGGCATCAGCTGGAGGGTGTGAGAAGGAACCTCCTTCTCCATAGTCTAGCCTGTCAACTAGAGATGAGGATCCAGTGGTGTGCTGGATGGGATTGGGTTCAGGATCAATCTCATCCTGATCCATAGGTTCCCCCACGCTAGGGGGAAAGTAGTAGGGGCTCTCTCGTATGAGAGGGAGCAAATCATCATGAACCTGAAATTGGTTCATGGGATTCCCCATTAAGGAGGCGATCTCGTTAGCCCTGAGTTGGAAACAGAGCGTTACTTCATTCCAAATAGTCTTTGTTGCACGCCGGACAAAGTAGCGCTCGAGCTTGTCTTGAGCCAATGCTGGAGTAACTCCAGCGTCGCACCCTAACCAGTAGGCGAATGCACACCTATCAAACTTCTGATTGCGATTAATCTGAAATCTCGCGGGTGTGGGGCTACAGAGGAAGAGACTGTCATTCCTCTTCCATTGACCAGTGATCATCTGGTCCCATTTCCCAACAGTGGAAAATATAGACTGAAGCAGGACTTCTGCTTCAGCACCTCGGAATTTGGGCTTAATCAAGTTAAGCCAATACCAAACATCGGCATCATTGACGTTGACGTGTAAACCTTCGAGGTGAAGGTTTCGAGGAATCCCGGAGGGATTTGCATTAAACGCTTGGATGACATTGATCATCCACTCGGGGTCATTGTGGTGAACCACGAGGTTCTGGGGAAGGCCAGGTAATGACTTGGCATACTCATCAATGCAGAATATAACTGCAGTATGGTCCGGGGACTGTATATGAGGTTGCAGGTAAGGCAGCACACAGGTTTTGGATTACCTGGGTTACCCGTTCAGGTACCCGTGACCAGACCCGCAGGTTGCGGGTACCCGGCGCCTATTTAGATCCGCGGGTGCGGGTATGTGATTTAAAGTTGCAGGTACCTGCACGGGTACCTGCGGGTTTTTCCTATATTTTTCTAGTATTTTATTTCGATTTTATTTTGAAATTTTACAACTATAGTTCTAAAAGAGACTACTGTTTCTGCAGTGGGGGTATGACGTTGGGGAGTTTTGCGGCCTGGGAAAGATTACTCAGCAACTGTAATAGTCACATTTTTTATCTCCGACACCCACCATTGTCCTTCCATCCTAGCACTATGGCTAACAGTGTCAGGAAAGCTGCCACTGCTCTCAAATGCAAGAAGTCCAATGCTTCCACTGATGCCTCCACTGCCAAAAAGAAGTCCAGAACCACTGTTGATGTCATAGAGCTGTCACCGCTAAAGACTCAGTGCTCCAGCAGATCCTCCCACAAGAAGGTGGTCCCACCCTCGCCTGAGGCTGAGGCTGAGGCTGCCGAGCTCGAGGCAATTCAGCCACCAGCTAGGCAGCAAAGTGATGGCAACAGTGGCAGTGGAGGTAGTGATGTTAGCTCCTCTGGCAGCTCGGATAGCGAAGGAGAGTTATCTGATGCTACCAAGGAACTAAGTAAGTTATTTATTTCAACTAAAATTTTCATACACTGATACCTTCAATAGTAAAAAAACGGAAAATTTTTACCTCAGAGGTCTACTGACACTACAAACTGGCCGATTTTGCTTTGGACAAGAATGGTGGGCGCATACAGAAGAAGGGTGTCTATGTCTATAAATTCCAATGCAATAAGTACGTATATTTTTCGCTATATTTCAGCTGTATTCTCACTTCTGGCCATAGAACAGGCAAAGTTGTTAACCGCAAGGCCAACGATGTGTCTACTGGCAATCTCAATAGACATGTTCAAGTCTGTGATCCTGCCGAGACACCTGAGAGTGTGGCCATGGCCAAATTTGTGAGCGGCCATGGCTATAGCCGCGAGGGCTTCAGATTCAGTGTTGCAAAGTGGGTTTCTAAACGTTGCCACCCCTTCAACATCATAGAGGACGCGGAACTGCAAGATTTATTCCGAATGCTCTATGCAAGGGTCGAAATCCCTTCAAGAATGTCGGTACGGCGCGATATCTGTCTTATGACGGATTTAACCGGTCAGCGCTTGATCGACCTTTTTGCAGTGTGTACCTCATCCATCCGCTCATCCATCCGCTCTCACTCACTCTTCTTCTGCAGAAACATCCAGATGCCATCCATATTGCGTTAGATGCATGGACATCTAGAGCTCATATGAGTTTTCTCGCTCTCACAGCTCACTGGGTGGATGCCACAGACGGTATCATCAGGCAGGTTATATTGGACTTTGTTCGGTACATTCATCCCTTTATTTGCTCTTTATAACTATTGAAGTATTATACAGTGTTGCAAAATCTCATACGGGTCAAAATCTTGTGTATGAAAGCCATGCTATCATGGATCGCTTCCCTATAAACTCCAAGGTGCGCTCATTCGACTTACCTTTCTAGTGGCAATTAACCTCTATCAGTGGCTCAGCCTTACTGGGGACAATGCTTCAAACAACGATACCATGACCGACGTTCTCGTGGAGCTGGAAGAGGATTGGGGTGGGCAGCAAAACCGTGTTCGATGCATCAACCACTGCATCAATTTGGTACAAAAGGTATGTGACTTGCTCTTATGTGCCCTCCTCGGCTTATGTTCTTCTGTTATCCATGCTATTCTTCGTCTTTTCCTCCCTAAAGGCTATCGTGGATGTGCTTGGAGCGATGCGGATGTGGCCGCTGTCAAGGCCATCGTTGAAGAGGAAGAAGAGGAGAATCCCCTCAGTGAGATCAGCAGTATAGGAGGGGAAGATGCTGCCGCGAATGAAGGCAATGGCGAAGCTGAAGATGATGAGGGAGTACCGACATTGGTGGACTATGATGAGATTGATGTGTCGAGGGATGCAGAAATGGATGCCGCTGTCGAGGATGCATGTGAACGCACAGAGAAGAAGTTGGGTATATTGACTGAGGGAGAACGTCGTGATATGATGTTTGTTCTTGCCAAGGTATGTCAGTCAACTTCGTATGCATATGTACTAACACTCAGACTCAGGTCAGAGGCTTTGCCATTCATCTAGGCAAGTCGAACACCAAGAGCAGTGCACTCGTCAAATGCTGTCAGGCTGTAAACATCGAGCCGTGTCAACCAAAGAAAATTGTAGCTACGCGCTGGAATGCGGCCTTTGATTCTATGGAAACGCACTCCTACCTCTGCCCTGCGATTCATCGTTTGACAACTCACCCGCATTACGAGAAATTCAAACTAGGTCGCTATTACCTTAACGAACATGAATGGAAAATATTGGAGCAGATGAAGCCTTTGTTTGAGGTATGTAAACTCTACTCGCAATATCAGGCGTTGATTAAAGTCCTCATATAGCTATTCAAGAACATCACACTTCGCATGTCAAAAAAGGATGTCGCCCTTATCCACCAGGTTATTCCTGTTCATGACCTCATCCGCACCCATCTGGAGAAGATTGTCGACGATACCAAGCTCCTTAAGGCAATTCGGGTGGCAGCCAGCAATGGCTTCGAAGTTGATGACAAGTATTATGCTCTCACGGATGATAGTAATATATATCGTGTGACTATGGGTAAGCTATCTTCTGCGTATCTATCATTACATAAACTCACCTCCACGCTTTCTAGCAATGCACCCCAGCTATAAACTTGCATACTTCAAGCAGCAGCAATGGCCTGAAGATTGGGTTGAGCAGGTCTTATCCATCGTTCGGAAGGTCTGGAAAGAGAAGTATTTGCCTCAAGTCAAACCGTTGAGCATGAAACCAGTGTCGGTATGTTACACATTGCTTCACATCTACTATTTAACTTACCACTTTCTTCTAGGGTACTGCAGATGCAATTGATGAATGGGAATTTGGATTACATGCAGAACAATCCTCTGCAGATGCATTGGAACTTTATTTATCAACTGGTACCATCCCTTGCACAGACCCAATCGCTTACTGGCATGCCCAATGCAAGAGTGGAGTAATCCCTGAGGCTCTCGCAAAGATGGCTTTGGATTACTTGAGTGTTCCTGGTGCGTATGCATAATATACTTCTCTATTATCTCATTAATGTCTCTTGCATAGCTTCTTCTACCGACGTCAAGCATGCATTCTCATTGAGTGGCCGTGTTGTCACCCCATTGTGTTCATCCCTTGAGGATGAAAGCATCAGGGCCACAGTGCTCCTCAACTCTTGGCTGTCAATCCCAGGCCTTGTTACTGAAAAGGTGTTCAAGAATCACCTGGTTGTGGGTTGGAAACGGGGAAAGAATTGTGCAGCAACGCAGGCTGCCTTAGACGCAGCAGAGGCTGCTGCTTGAAGTTAGAATCATTGTTGCCCATAGTTTAGAAACTAATATGAATAAAACTTGATTCCATATCATTATCATGTTGAAAGTGTGCAACTGAGAACTGAGAAATCAGAATGAGACTTAATTTATAGTTGAACGAACATCGACCTCATTCATCGCACTGTTAGGACTAATTGACCATATTCATGCATTCTTATTTTATAATTACACTAGTGCGAACTGTAATGCATTTGGGAATTGCTAGCATGTGTTCACTATAGGGAGGTACAAAGTCAGAATGAGACTTAATTTATAGTTGAACGAACATCAACCCCATTCATTGCACTGTTAGGACTAATTGACCTTATTCACGCATTCTTATTTTATAATTACGCTAGTGCGAACTGTAATGCATTCGGGAATTGCTAGCATGTGTTCACTATAGGGATGTACAAAGATGGAGTCATCCTACAAGATGAATCTCAAATAAACGTCCAAATCTAATAAGATTGTCCCACAAAAGTCCCAAATCGTCCAAATCGTCCAAAATCATCCCATGACTGTCCCAGTGCTTCCTCACCTCTTTCCTTTCATCTGCGATGTATGTCTTTCCTTCTTCAAACATTCTGCTAGTCACTAACGAACTGCAGATTCTCATTCCCTTCCCAAAGTTCGCCATATACACCGTTCTGAGCGAACATGGGTGGGAAACCTTGCGAAAATGATGAGGAGAGGGTGATGCGATGAAAGTTGGTTAAAGCCACTTCGTATCAGCGGTATGTCCTCATTCTCTTGTTCGTCTTTCTCATTAATGACCTTTACATTGTACTCAGCTGTAAAATGGCCCAAAACGCGAGAAATACAAAGCCCAGAGCGAAGAGGAACACTCCTGTACCAACCAGCAGCCCTTCAACGATAATCCTGAGTGCACCAGTCAGATCTCAGCAAAGTTTATCAGTTTCTCCAATATATCACAGTAACAAGTAAGTGACATTCTCTTACTCCCATGTTCAAACACTGATGCCATGTGTCCAGCAATTCTTCGACATGGACACCCACTATGGTAGCCGAATTTTGGGAAAGCTCATCTGGATCTCCAATCCTTCCACACAATATGTAAGTACTGCTATTCTATTATATATCCATTACAAGTCAGGCTCATTTATTCCTTCAGATCTCAATCCATCGAGCCTCTCAGCCCTTCATCAGTGACTGGCCCTCGAACATCGTGGCATGAAAGATGGTCCTCATCAGAGACCATCTCATGGAAGGATCTCAGTCTGAGAGTGATGGGTCTGGGTATGAGAGTGATGGAACATCATCAGACACAGAAGAGCATTTGGATGGAGAGGAAATTGTCGCAGAGGATCCATGGAGGTGCGTACACCACTTTTGCAGTTTAACACAATACTCACTTTCAATCTATTTCCTATTAGTCATATACCACCTCCAGTTACATTTCGCACCATTACTCTCGGACAATGTCGTAAGATTAATCCACAAATCCCAACAATTCCCTCATTCTTCAATCTCCTGGGCATTGAACGTCAATCCCCATCCCCTTCCTCATGTTCCTCCAGCGATTCCTATGCTCCTTCATCATTCGAAACTGATGAAGACGACACTAGTTCAACATCAAGCTATACAATGTGGAACCAACAATATGAACAAGCCACTGACGACATATGGCGTGCGAGCGAAGGCTTCACATTTCATTTGGCCCTCATCCGGCTATATACAACATTCTTAGAGGCTGCAAACACCTCTCCTTCAACATTTACGAAAGCTTATCTATCGACAATGGAACAGCAACGAGCCTATCAATGTGTGCAAGATCAACTTAGGATACTTGCATATGAAGCCATCGACAACTGTCAGTTTTATTCAGAGCCGAGCAGGACTAATGATGTTTATCCAATGCGTAAATATTGTCAGCCACAGGGCCGAGAATGTGACGAGCTTGAAGAACGATGCCTTCATGAAGACCACTTCATCGATGATGTATGTGAGGTATACCAGGAGGCATACACCTTGTACCACACTATCAGCAAGAAGATCCAATTCATGGAGGAGGCACTCAGGACCGGGGATTTTGTCAGGTATGCAGGAGGTTATAAAATATGGTGGAGATCTGCATGTGCTGCTGTTTTACATAGTAGATACTATGGGCCGGATAAGGATTTCTTCATTGATGTCTAAGGAGGAATTTATTAATTTGAGATATTGGATACTTATTACATATATCTTATTCTCTAGTTGTTGGAAAAATAAATGAGACTTCTTATGTTTTATGAAAATCTCCTTAGAGCCCTGTAGAGCCCTGAATGAGCTGTAGTCCATATTCAAGAAGAAACAGATAGAGTATTCGGATATTGTGAGAATATTCATTCTTGAAATCACGTTAAGGGCTTTGTTCAATCCTGTTGAAGCCTTTATTTTCCAAAAATAACACTTAACCATTCCCGCTATTTTGAATTGTCAATACCCGGGTACCTGTGGATGGTACCCAGGTATTCCGTAGGTACCCGGGTGTACGTAAAACCCAGGTACCTTCGATACCAGACCCGCAGGTGCAGGTAACCCACATGATAAATACCTGCAGATCCAGGTATGGCTTGCAGGAGGTGCGGGTACCCGCATACAGGTACCCGTTACCTGAAAAAAAAACCCGTGTGCAGCCTTAACTGGTCTAGAGCTTCCAGTTCCTTGACACCTGAGAGGGGTTCCCAGGTGACGTCTCCTAGAGTCCATTGGACTCTAAACTGCAAGCCATCATTGGACCATTCATGTCCAATGATTTCCTCGACAAACTATTCCTGTTCATTGTCCTTACCAAAGTCATAGAATGCTTTGGCTTCTCGGTTAGGGAACCAAGAATCATTATTAAGTATATGGGGCCTAATAAGACTGTTGTGAAAGGTCGCATGGATCTTTCTGGCCTTGAGCTCCTCAGGGAGTTCAAGTATGACGTTGGAGCTCTCATTCCGAGCTTCCAGAACCTTATAAGGTCCTATAAACTTTGGTAAAAGTTTATGAGCCCTACCCTTGGGTAGGTTCAGGTTCTTGGTACTTAAATATACCAAGTCACCAGGGGAATATTCTTCTCCTGGTCTCCGCTTCTTATTTGCATTAACTGTCTGTTTAATGCAACTCGCTATAATGGCATCATGAGTGGCCATTATATTCCATTTTGCTTGTTCAGCAAAGTGTTTAATACCTTTATATTTGGTATTAAAATCAGTGGGAAGGCTTATATGTGGCATATATTCATATATAATCTCAAATGGAGCATATCCGGTGGATTCGCTAGTGCTACTGTTAATAGTGAATTTGACCATTGGACAACGCTCTGCCCAATCCCACTGATCATTGGCAACTACTGTTCTCAGTATTTGCCTGATCAAAGGATTGGCTTGTTCTGTCGCTCCATCAGTTTGAGGATGGAACGAAGTGGACATTAATAGTTTAGTACCTATTAATCGCTGCAATTCACTCCAAAATATGGAAGTGAACTTAGAGTCATGATCAGTTACGATTGACTCTGGTAGTCCATGTAAACGGACTACTTCCTTCAAATACAACCAAGCTACTCCTCTGGCTGTAACTCGCACATTTGTTGGAATCAAATGTACTTGTGATAAGAACCTGTCGATGATTACCGTTAAATAATCATATTTCTCACCCTTGGTCTTATCCTCTGGGAGGGGATCAACAAAGTCAATACCTATCGAGACCCAGGGTCCATTAGGTATTGGAAGACTATGCAGTAGACCTACTGGTCTACAATTATCAGTCTTGGCTGTTTGGCACTGACCACATGACTGACAGAATGATTCAATGTCACTCACCATACTGGTCCACCAGTATGCTCTACGAATATATTTCACAGTTTTATAGGTTCTGAAATGTCCTATAATCTTATGTGCCTGGTCAATTATAATTTCGACCTGTCTCCTCCCCCTTTGGAAAGCATCTTCAGGGATGCAGAAAACATCTCTACCAAGTTGATTCTTGGTAAATAACAGCTTGTCACACATGGCAAATTGCTTATGTGCAGAGACATCTGCGACAACTTTAGATAATAAGTTGTCATTAACATAGTTATTTCTAACTAAGTCAAGGAAAGAATTATCTCCTTCCATGTGTTGACGCAAATTGATTTTGTCAGCACCAGAGTTGAATATGAGTACGTCATCTTCATTATTAGAATCAATTTGTTCACCCTCTGGTAAAGCTAATTGATCCGCTTCTTCTTCCCTAGGCTCAAGTCTTTCCCTGAGTCTATTAGTATGTCTGGTAACAGCAGAGACTTTAATTTCTCTGTTTGCCGCCATTTTGACATACCAGTCAACTGGCAGAGTATCTCCGTCAGGATCAAGGCGCACATCAATATCGATGTACTCCCATTCCAGGTGAACTTCCTCAGGAAGGTCATTCTTAAAATAGTGAGACAGGCAGTCTGCTACTATATTCAAGACACCTGGAACATGAATAGGTTCATAGTCAAACCTACTAATGAAATCCCACCAGCGAGCTTGTCGAGCTGTGAGAGTTTTCTGAGTCTTAAAGAATGTAAGACTCTTGTTGTCAGTTACTAGGAAGAATTTTCTTCCTAATAGCTTGTCTTGCCATTTGGCAAGAGCTTCCAGTACAGCCAGGGCCTCATGTTCATGAGTCCGATAATTCTGCTGTGCTGAAGTGAATTTCTTTGATAAAAATCCAGTAGGATGACAAGTATTCCACTCCTTGCCTTGTCCGATGTATCCTCCAACACCAAAGTTGGAGCCATCAATCACCACCCATATATCAAGTGGCGAGTTCCAGTCAAGCACCTTGAGGATTAGGTGCTTGGTAGCCATGTGCTTTATACTCTTAAAGCACTTGTCCAGAAATGGAGTCCATTCGAAAGGACAGTTATTTCTGTTTATACCAGTCAATGGGCTGGTATATGCTGAAATATCTGGTAAGAACAATGCCAGATAGTTGCATAATTCCATGAATTGCAGGATTTCATTGTAGCTTCTTGGAGTTCTCCAGCTACGAAGCCAATACAGCTTATCTGTGTCGGCATGAATACCTTGGTCATCAATAATATGGCCAAGGCAATCCATCCTCTCCGAGTACAAATCAACCTTAGTTTTACTCAGGTATAAATGATTTGCACGTAATAAAGCGAACACTTGACTCAAGTGTTCCTCATGTTCTTCTATTGACATTGAGAACACAAATATATCATCCAAGTAAACATGGATGAATCGACCAACTTGTTTGATGAATATCATAGTCATCAAATGCTGGAATGTAGATGGAGCATTACAGTCACCCATCTGCATCACAAGACTTTCATAAGTCCCAAAAATTGTGGAGAATGCAGCCTTGTCTACATTTCGATCCACAATACATATCTGTTCATATGCTTCAGTTAGATCAATCTTGGATTTAACCTGAGACCTGGCCACATCATTTCTGATCATGTCTTGGTCAGGAAAAGGAGTTATGTCCTTTACTGTGTTTTCATTCTGCAGACGCTTGTCAAACACAGTTCTCAGCTTGCCTGTCTTTTTAGGAAGACAGAGCATAGATACAGCCTGTTGTGTAGATGTCTGTCTCCACCATCTGGCTGTAATATATTGATTGATTTTATCAATCAATTGTTCCTTAAGTGCTTCAGGACATCTAGGAGTCCTATAATGAATCACTTTCAATGGTGAGACTATTGGTAAGATTTTACTAGTCTCACCCTCCTGGCTTCATTTCGAAGTGGGAGTAGGAAGAGCCTTAGACTTTTCCTGTCGCAGACGATCCTCATTCTCATCTGCCTCAGTTGGCATCAAACTGCCAAACCAGTTGGGAAAACTAAGTTTACCCATCTGAACACGATTGTGTTTGAAATCCAATAGACTTTCAAACCAACACAAGAACGGAGTTCCTAAAATAACGTCGTAGTAATCAACATTAGTGATGTTGAAATACTCATCATACTTCTCTTTGCCAAGAAGTATTTTGGTAGTAAGTCCATATTGAACAGTGGACTTACTTCCCACACAAGCCAATTGAAGAATAACTGGCTTCTCCAATTCAAACTTAGGAAGTTTGTTGGCTCTCATGAAATAACTGGAAATAATGATTCCCTCACACCCACTGTCTAAAAGGCAGTGGGCCTTGGTTCCTCCTATATCCCAAAACACAGATATAGTTTCATTCTCTTTACCTCTTGTAGGTAAAGGACGAGCCTTCTTCCTTGCTCTATGGTTATAGACAGGTTGTTCTTTGCCACCTGTCTGCAAGACCGCAGAGACTCTCAGATTAGCCTCTGCTTCACTGACTCTAATTCCATAGAGTCGGCGACACTCATTATAGCCTGAGACTTTAATGACTGCATTGACATGTACAACATCATTGTCAATGGATCTCGTTTCATACTCTTCATCATTGAAACGATACTGTTGATCATCCTCTTCAGGTTGATCTTCATACTCCTGCTGCTCCTCAGGGTGAGGAGCATACTCATCAAATTCTTCAATTTGACCTTCTTCTTCCTCAAGAATAACTTCTTCTATTCTTGCTCCTGCAATCCTCCTATCCTTGTCAGGAAATGGGCAATTAGGTTGAATATGACCTGGTTGATTGCAGTTAAGGCATACAACTGTGTTGTTTGCTTTAGGAGCAGTCCTAACAGGATTGCTTTGGGTGGGTTGGTTCACAGTATTACCTGGTTTGACTGGGTTTCTACTATATGTGGGATTATTATTTCTCACATTTCCCCCCTCTGCTGACAACAACTGAGTTGTCGACCGGTTCTGGAAAGAGTTATTTCCAGATCTATGCTGGTTGGAAGGACCAGCATTTGCATTACTACTCTTGTTCTGAGTAGTAGTCTGCTGCACCTGATTGGTGGCAGCATTAGCAGGCTAATGCAAATAAGCACTGCCATAGCTACTATTGTAGCCTGAAGTATAACGCTTGGCATTATCAAGTGTTACAGCTTATTCAACGAGTACATCAATCTTGGTGAACTCAGCAGTAAAACCTTTACCAAGGACTTCTTCCCTGATGCTAGGTTTTAATGCATCCATAAACCTCCGTCTATAGGAATATGCATTTGGCAACTCAACCATTTGTTTTGCCAACTTAGTCAACTCCTGATGGAGTTGCTGCACGGTCATATTACCCTGCATGAGGCGGTCATAATTGACTGCCACTTTGTTCAGCGACAAGGTCAGCATGAACCACTTCTGGAGTCCCATCATTACGGATTCCAGATCCCAGTGTTTGATCTCTCGATCAAAACTTTCTACCTGCTGGTAGAACCATTCTTGGGCCTCATCAACGAGACATTGACCCAGGAATTGGATTTGGATCTTACCTGCTCAAGGTCCAAGCAGGTTGTACATCGACATATATCGAAGTACATTCGCAACCCAGGTCTCGAATTTCTCGAGGTTGCGCTCACCATTGTAAGTGGGAGGGTTCCCCATCTTAACACCGGCCTTAGCCAGAAATGACTTTTCTGGCTCCTCCTCATGTGAGGCATTCTTTAACGCCTGCCTCACCATCTGCTGAATACCACTGTATTCAGAAGTCATATCGACCACTGCACCATCTAATTGTGCATTGATAGACAAAGCAGGAGTGCTTTGTCAGCTGAATGGTACATTTACCTCAGATGGAGGTATATGTGGCTCACTTATGGAGTTGGGCCCATAATTCTGTTAGAATATGTGACCTTGACATGTCCTAACATTATTGTTCCTATTCCATTACTCCTGATCTATTGATCCTACTCCATTGATCCTGATCTATTGTTCCTATTCCATTACTCCTGTTCTATTGTTCCTATTCCATTACTCCTGATCTATTGATCCTACTCCATTGATCCTGTTTTATTGTTCCTATTCCATTACTCCTGTTCTATTGATCCTTTCTATTGATCCTTTCTATTATCCCTTCTATTGTTCCTTTCTATTATCCCTTTCTATTATCCCTTCTATTGTTCCTTCTATTATCCTTTTCTATTATCCCTTCTATTGTTCCTTTCTATTATCCCTTTCTATTATCCCTTCTATTGTTCCTTTCTATTATCCCTTTCTATTATCCCTTCTATTGTTCCTTTCTATTATCCCTTTCTATTATTCCTTCTATTATCCTTTTCTATTATCCCTTCTATTGTTCCCTTCTATTATTCCATTTCTGTTGCTCCATTTCTATTGTTCTCCATTGTATATAAACTGGAGCTCCAGAGACTGAGATTCCCAGTTTACTCATCTCTTGGACTCCAGGCTTTGCCACTTTGTCCTCTCTGAGTTTATCTCACCACACAGGCTTTGCCTATTTCTTCAACTCTGCCACTCCAGGCTTTACTACTTTTGCACTCTTAGGGTGTAACTCTGCCACTCCAGGCTTCACCTATTTTAACAAATTCCTGGAAGGACTGGCAACATTTCCTCTAGTATCAGCACTGAACCGTACTTGTTGTTCAGGCATTAAACCAGCTTCGCGCAATCGTGAGTTCTGGTCTAATTGGAAGTGTATAGTTCGCGCTTCCCAAGCAGCCTCCAGAAGTGCCTCTTCAGGTGCTTCCTCATGTAAAAGGTTATTCACCTTTTCCTCAGCCAGCTTGAGTTGTAGCTCAAGGGTTCTCCAGCTACACCTCGCGGCCTTATTACTAAGGTTGCTCCAGTACTGGGCATTCACATCCAGTGCCTGTATGGATTGAGAGGCAGTGGTAACACTGTCTGCATCAGAATGCAACTTCTCTTTGATAGTTGCAGAGATTGTTTCTTTGATCTCTTCTCTCAAAGCATTCATGTCAATGCTTTGAGGATCAGTTATTGAATGCTGGGAGCATTCAATTGACTCAGGTATTCCCTGAATTACCTGATTGGCTGACAGACTTTGTCTGTTGCGTGTATTAACACTCACAGACTCACACCAAGTGTTGGTTGGAGACATGTCACGTCTCAGTTGCGTGGACTCTGTCAAGTTTATGTGCAGACTTTCAGTCACGCATATGTCATGTGCAAAACGTGTACGTGACTGATCAGTCACACATTCATCATGTGTCCTGCGCATACACTGTATGCACCTCACAGCTGTGCCTCGGCTGTGAGTCGTCACTCTGCTCACCGCGAGCAGGGTGTGGAATATTCTCACGAATATCCCGGGAGAGAGGTGGCTGGGAGTACCGGTCACCAGGGACGCGAGACCGAGTGGTCCTCACGTGGTCCTCAGCTCCTGATACAGGAGCTGGCTCTATCATAGACGTTTGGTCTATGATTCGCTGAGTAGCTGCCTTGGCAGACGTACGTTGGAGAGTTATATCCACCCGAGCTGCCACATACGTAGGCCGGGCAGTACTGGAGGCTACATCCAGCACGTTGACCGTGATAGGACAATTAATCTGGAGCCAAATCCAATTATCTAATATCTATTAAATAAAACATTGGATTCAGAAAAAATACCCTGGTGGCTTGTACATCCACCTTTCCATTCACCAATGAGTGGACGTACACACCACACTGTATGTCACCGAACCACCGGATGTACGTCCCGCAGGCCAGCCGCAAGTCAACCCATTTCCATTTCCAAATCCTAAGACAGTTTCTCACCCAATAATTGCTTAATTATGGTTAGTATTTAATGAGATGACAAGATTATTATCATTCTCACATGTCAGTTGGTTTGCTAGTACCCTGATATGCGGGCAGGCTGAAAGGCAAGAGTGGCGCCTATGAGCACAGGCTTTTGATGAAGCCTGGGCTCATAGGCGCCGGCCTCGTGTGAGAGCTGGGATTCAATATTCGATCTCAGACTGCTGTACAGCTGTGACAGCAAACCACCCCATAGTCGAATCCCAGGCTTCGCAGACGTCAATTCAGCACAAGCCACCTCAAGTAAAAATCATTTCAGCTTCCTCTCAAGAGCTTAACAAGGGTGCCTTTCGCTTATTGAAGGTATTATTATGGTGTGTATGATTTCGCTTTGTCATTGTTTTCATTGGTTAACACTGGGGTTTGGGTTATCAAAAACATAGGACATCCTTTCCCTTACTCCAGAATTTGCGGTGACTCAGCCAGGCAACGTTCAGTATGCTGCATTTATTCAAGCATGCAACAGTGAGTGAATCATTATATTAGATTATCACCACCTAATTTATGAACACTTGCCAGACCTCGGGCTTACTTTCAAGACAAAGCAATTTCAATATCGACAGAAATATTCTTACAGAGTTTTTGTGGGAGCCAATGCACCACCAAACAATTTCAGGCTAGACCACGATATTTTCCGCCCAAACAGCTCTCCACATATCTGTGAGCATGCCTTTAATGGTGTCTTGGTTCATTTCAATGGAGAGTGGAGACCCGCAGGTGACAGGCACACAAGGAGGGCAGAGTTCCTCTTCCCCTCACATCCAAAATTCGGCAACAATGTGTATATGAAGATTATTGACAGGGATGGAGATGTTCAATGGGCAAGCAATGGTACTAAGGTTGTCCAGGATCCCCCTCCTTGAGGAATTCAGTTGGCGTGCGGAAATGACAGGTATGCTTTTCACCATTTCCTTTTTCCCTTTCTTTCTTCATTTCTCTTCTGAGAGTTGATGGCTTTCATTTTCAGTTTCCCAGTCGGTGATTGAGGAGGAAGGTGAGTCATTATTCTGCTCTATGTATCTGATGTATAATTAATTATCTAAACAGAATTAACTCCAGTCTTTGAGCAGAATAAGTGGCTCCTTGAGCTATACTGGCAATGGAAAGCTGATCCTATGTCGAAGTTGACTCCTGGCAGCACAGAAATTCTCCATGTCCTCAAAAAGCTTATCATGTTGCTGAAGATTTTCACCCCTATGCCGAATGACACAGTTGCGACCATCTATCCCCAGAAACTGTTTGTCATTCAACCAGCCTTGCACCATGTCTATGCAGATATAGAGGTATCTATAGTGAACAAGCGAGATATGAACATATCTAATGCTTTTCATGACAAATGCACTCATCAAGCCAGACCATGTGACTTGATACCATCTCTAATCCAGGCAAGCAACACATACCGCACAGAACCACTCAACCTGCTACCAATATTTATCTTGGTGTGCTTTCTATTGAGGCATCGAAAGGTGATGACTGTCATGGAGAGGGCCTGCTGAGCTGTGGACTTTCAGCATCTCCTATTGATAATTCTGATAGGAGCAGTCCTGCACGGTATATTTTTGAGCCAAATCGTCACCAATCTTCTGTCCCATGGTGGTGTACTGCTCTTGCACCCCCCGGTTGCATTATGAAGCCTCATATTGACCATTGGGGGTCATCGGTGGGGGTTGTTTACTTATTTGGTCACAAGCTATGGTTCCTTTGGCCGGCAACACCACATAACTTGAAAGAGTTCGATGATTTCTTCTTCATCAAGGACAAGGTTTTGACGGTAGCGGACACGGTGGATAGGCTTGAGGGGTTACAACTACTTTTGGCAGACAAAGAAACTGTTGAAAAGCTGATTCATTGGACTCCAGCTGTTATTCATGCCGTTTTTACCTTCAAGCTTGCAGCACATTCTGGGTTTGGCTCCTGGAACATCAACCATTGGGATGCCTCCAAACGTGTCATGGAGACGTATCTTACTGCTGCTGAATGAGATAAGGGATTAGGTTCGAATAATATTGGGGAGGAGTTGACTCGGTTTGCGACAATGTTTGGATGGTTTGAGTTGGATAGGTTCAAGAAGCTCGCCAAAGCGAACAAGAACTCCACCCATTATCACAACATTTTGAAGGACATGTCCGACTTCCTCAAAGATGCAGAGGTGAGGTTGAAGAAGATCAAAATGGCTCGATGCAGCAAGGGGGTTGAGGAGGGAGAAAGGGAGGGAGAAAAATCCAAGGGAAAGGGGGGGGCTAAGGGGAAGGGGAAGTGCAAGGAACAGCCAGAGGCTTTAGAAGGAGGAAGTAAAATGAGAAGAATAGGTTAGGATTGAATATGATAACAGATTGACAGTATAAAAATATTTGTCCTTTATCCATGTGTGAGTTACTTATTACTGTGCCTCCTTCAGTATTTGTGAGGTATAGGCCATTAACATATTGTTCCCCTCGTAGAAGATTTTATTATTTCATTCTCTCTTTACCAGCCTGGCAATCAGGCTAATTGATTCTGTCCTCAACGAGAATTTTTTTTTTTCCTAAATCACAAACCACAGACAATTCCGGAATGAAGAGCACATTCCCACACAAACAGGCTATATATCTTACCTGTATCAGCTCCAGAATTGTTGTCGTCCACTGGCTCTACTTGCCGGAAGTATATATCATGAAATTTCTAAAAATTCATCGGAACTAAGCGTCCGAGATTGTTTACTATGATAAATGTATACAGATAACATGAGCCCCTATCCTATTGCTTGCTAAGCTTTACCGGTGTTCAGGCTGCCCCCTTTCATGTCTTGGAAGAAACGTATGCACATCCTTGTTGTAACCAGCATCCAACTACCACAACATCAATACCACCCACAACCGAGTCCAAACATCCCAAAATCACCCCGCCCAGATGGTGTATGACTCGCCCATGCCCAATGTGCATTGGTCATACCTGAAACATGGATCAACGACGTCGAGGTCGAATACACAGATCACATCAGCGAATGACGGAAAGGATGATATGGGGCGTGGATGGGATTGTTAAAGATCGGTGGATGCTTGTGAGTTCCTTCCTCCCATCTCATCACCTTCATCTTGCTAACAACATTGTTTAGCCCATCCCAGAAATGCACCGCCTGCCCCACCCCACCTCCCCCACCCACGGCGCCCCTATCCAATGCACAAGAGGCAAACACAGTAAAGCCTTCCTCACCTCGTGCCCCTCCTCTGGTCCCGGCAGCGTCACCTTCCGCGTACTCGAGGAGGTCGAGAAAGAGGTCGTGCCTGTTGAGCCTGAGCTGGCGCCTTCTACCATTCCCAATCCTGGTTCTGCTGCTGGTGCCAGTTTTGGCACTGGAGGTGGTTCAAGTATGGATAAAGATGAGCACGATTACCACCTTGTAACATCAACTTTAGCTTCTCCAAATAGTGATGTTTGTTTGATCTCAAAATCCTGCAGTATCGCTTCTTCATCTTCTTCAATTAGACCTGCGTAATAATCGAGTACGACCTTCTTCAAGAATGGTAATATATGTCAACAAATTCAAGGGCTAGCGTTACAAGTAAGCAACTTGAACATCCGGTAACCTCATGATATCTGACATCACTTTCAGCTGGCCCCATAATCATGATGTTGCTATGAATCCCGTCGACCATTCTATAACCTGGGGGAGTTACATAACTCAAATGAAAGCATGTATTTCGGGCTGATTTTTTTATATGTTGTAGCCCTGCTCATTTCGTGAGGATTGAGCCATGTTTGAAGAAAAATGGCCAACCGGTTCTTGAGATATAAAATTCACAAGTTTATTGCATTGGGAGGAGAAGATGAAAAAGTGGTATCACTGGCAGCATTGAGGGATTTTAACCCCATGAAAACATGAAAAAAACATTAAAGGTCTGCCCCATTTTCTAATTGGTTTTCAATAGAAAAAAACACTATTAAAAAACAGAATTTTAGTACAGCTTTAACACACTTTCTTCAATGTTTTTTCCAATAGAAAACATTGAAGATATTCTCAAAAAAACTTGAAGGTAGTCTAACATCAACCAGAATTTTGCCACAGTTTTATGATGGTTCTCAGGCCTGAAAAACAATGAAAGGATTGGTAGAAAACATTGAGGCAAGCTTAAATTTTATCAGAGTTTTTGCTCTGTTCAACCAAGGGGTTTGGTGGATAAAACCTCATAAATACAGAAGAAAAACATTAAAG
>KN837289.1:213567-229411 GCA_000827215.1 Sphaerobolus stellatus SS14 | reverse complement strand
AGGGTTCCCCATCTTAACACTGGCTTTAGCCAGAAAGGATTTTTCTGGCTCATCCTCCAGTGAGGCATTCTGTAGCACTTGCCTCACCATCTGCTGAATACCGCTGTATTCAGAGGTCATATCGACCACTGCACCATCAAGTTGTGCATTGATAGACAAAGCAGGAGTGCTTTGTCGGCCGAATTGTGCATTTACCTCAGATTGGGGTATATGCGGCTCAATTATGGGGTAGGGCCCATAATTCCTGGATGGACTAACAATGTCCCTTCCAGTATTTGCACTGAACCGTACTTGTTGTTCAGGCATTAACCCAGCTTCACACAATCGTGAGCTCTGGTCTAATTGGAAGTGTATGCTACGTGCTTCCCAAGCAGCCTCCAGAAGCGCCTCTTCAGGTGCTTCTTCATGTAAAAGGTTATTAACCCTTTCTTCAGCCAACTTGAGTTGTAGCTCAAGTGCTCAACGGCTATGTCCCGTGGCCTTATTACTAAGGTCGCTCCAGTACTGGGCATTGGAGTCCAGTGCCTGCATAGATTGGGAGACAGCGGTCACACTGTCTGCATCCGAACGCAACTTCTCCTTGATAGCTGCAGAGATCATTGCCTTGATCTCTTCTCTCAAAGCATTCATATCAATGCTTTGTGGTTCCGCTATTGAACATCTAGAACACTCAATTGATTCAGGGATTTCCTGAATCACTCAGTTCACTGACAGACTAGGCCTGTCACGTGTTGTAACACTCACCGGCTCACGCCGAGTGTTACTGGGAGAAGCATCGCGTGGACTCTGTTGAGTTCACATGCGTGCGGTTAGTCACGTGAATGTCATGTGCCAATCGCACACGTGATGTATCCCTCACCTGTGCTTTGGGTGTGTCATGCGCATACACTGTATACGCCTCACGGCCACGTCTCGGCTGTGAGTCCTCACCCTGCTCACCTCGAGTAGAGTGGGAAATATCCTCGGGGATATTCCGGGGAAGAGGTGCCTGGGAGTACCGGTCATCAGGGACATGAGAACACGTAGTTCTTGTGCGTTCCTCTGCTCCTGATCCAGGAGCAGGATCTATCATAGCCGTTTGGGCTATGACACATTGAGTAGCTGCTTGAGCAGCTGCTTTATCATGTGCCCGGTTATTACTGGGCTCAAGCATCTTACCGGACACTTGATTGGGAGGAACTGAGAATAGTTCCTTCATTCTCGGGGACATCCTACTCATGGATGCCCTGACTCGGCTGAATACTGTATTCAGCCACTCCGTAGCCTCCTTGGCTTCAGCTGGGACAATTTCAGCATTGTCCTTCAGAGTAATAAACTCTGAGTACTCCTGCCAGAGTACTACGACTTCACTACCCTTGAAAAAGAAGTCTTCATTGGTATCTCCTCCAGTAGGAAATACTTGTCCAGAGTCACTGCGCGACTCTGATCTGTGGGTTATTCCCTATGGGGGATAACGTCCCTGAGTGGCTGTGATAGAAGCCACTCTCGGTGGGGTATGACTGCCCCGGTGGGCAGTCCCTGACACACCAGCCAATCAGCTGGGACTAAGGACCTGAGTGGCAGTGCGGGGACGCATGCCTGCTCTGCTAGGCAACTGCTCCCTACTGGGTGCAGTCTGCGATCCATATGCAGTCGCATGTGGATCCTCCAGATGCTCCGAGGGGAGCATTCGCGGGCTCTGTTGGGAGTCAACAGAGGGAGACGAGGAATTCGTCAAATCCCCCATAGTGAGCCCCATAGTGGACTCACTGTCTTCAATATCAGCCGCAGACAGCTCTTCTGCCCGCGTTCTCCTGGGACCGCGATTGTGACTCATCACAGTCTATGTATTTATTTGTAGAACTACAAATAAATGACAGTTTTGACTTCTAGTTCAAATCTGTGGTACTGCCGTGCTGTCTGGCATGTCGAATACCAAATATAAATCACACAATGGGTTGTGTGATAAATATTAGAACTTTCAGTTTTTTGTTAGTTCTAACCTGTGGTACTTCCATGCAATTAATTGCCTGTTGAATACCAAGTACTACCATACAATTATTGTTGTCTATTGAATACCGAACTTTCAGGAGAAAGTTAAAAAAGATATAACAGGTTTTATATCTTACTATCACACCTGTGACTAACTGAACTCTTATATATTAGAGTAGGTAGTACAAGTTGGTATGAGTTAAAGATATATGTCAGCACCTAATGCACCGGCATGCTAAATACAAGCTGCTGTGGACACATATGGTGTCCATGCTAATTATAGCTACATCTTATGATGTAGCGCATATAACTAATATATCTATTAGTTATTAAATATATGCATTATAGTTAATATATATATACATACTGATATAACAGACTGTCTCTGTTACAGCATCACGGCTGAAGTGATTAGTAAGATTCACTGGTTGCCGTTAACCTCCGCTATCCCAGACCTCGGACTCTCTAGTAAGTAGGAGAGGCTGTGTGGTATCTAGACATGAGAAGTGTGTACAAAGATTCAAGAGCTAAAGGCCATTCGATGAAATCAAACAATGGTCCATGTCAGGGGACAACCATAAATTTCCGCCCAGGATTATTTTCAACACCAATAATCACCAGGAGACATTTCCGCCCGGAAACCGTCAACCCTCATTTCCACTCGGAATTCCCCAGCAACATATTCGCCGAATTCTGTGGCCAGAGAGTGGGAGGCTAGGCTGGAGACAGTGGGCTCTGCACGGATGGGAGCTGTTAAGCCCCGTGCTTAAGTGTCACAACACGTGACTTCGTTTAACCTCTACGAAGCTTCGGAGAAGGTGACATACCTTTGGAGAGCTTCGTTTGGACTTTGTTCGACTTCCTATCTTACTTTGTTCGACTTCGCATCCCATCTCGTCTTCATGTTTGCACAACAAACCCTTTGCCCACATCCCGACTTCTTCTTGATCCTGAGGGCAACGCCTTTGCCCACATACTTTGTTCTATCACCCTATCTGCTCCACTATTCCATAAGACTATTATTAGTCTTTCCTGGACCTGGCACAATTGGTCCTTGATACTACTTCTATTCTAACAGATGACACTTCGTCATGTCTGTTCCCATTTCATTTGTATTGTTTCCGTTTGCTTATCTTTTCTTATGGCATATTTCCGTTCACTTATATTCCTATTGCATATTTGTCTGTCATACCTTTTCAATCATTCACATTATTCATTTATACATTCCCCTGAACCTTCGCTATTTGACGATACGTATATACCCATTGTTCTATCACTTTATATTGTACTCTGTTCTGCATTTGACTTATTCATTTTTAATACTTCCTTCTGCTTTCGTCCATGGACTTATAGTATATAAGTACATGTATCTTAGCTAGTTTTCTCTAGTCGGAAATTAGACCCTACCTTACGTCTTAGCCCCCTAGCCCATTAAGCCTTATAGACCTTATTGTATATCCTTCCTATACTCGAGCCTAGTGCTCATTCTCCTCTATATACTTCAGACCTCTATTACCTCCAAACTGAATACGACCTTCAAAGATCAACTCCGAACTTCACCTCGAACCTTTGATCTTACTCCAAAGTCCTACCTTCGTTCGGGACTTCGTTCGAACACTTCGTTCGGGACTTCGTTCGAACACTTCGTTCGGGACTTCGTTCGAACACTTCGTTCGGGACTTCGTTCGAACACTTCATTCGGAACTTCGGTATTCAAATCTGCTCTTATATTGTTGGTTCTAATCTGTTCCAAATTAAGGACACATACAGTTCAAGACGGCGCAACCCACGACGTTGAAGCCAAGTCCTTCGGTTCTAACCCTTCGTTCTTTAGTGTGACTTCGCTCGTTACTTCAATCATGCTTCGGAACCCTTCCTTAGGATCAGCCTGTAGCAGTGCCTTCCACAACGAGCAGGCTCGTATTAGTTGGGCATTAACTTTCTTCAAGTCTGGTCAAGCAGCCAGTTTTGCCGACCAGATTCTCAGGACCCAGGCTAGCACCCACGCGCCATACTTCGCTTATTGGAAAGCCTTTGAGATAGAATTGAAAAAGTGATTCATGCCATGAAACAGCAGGTCACCACCATCACCCAACTAGAAGACACCGCATGGTATCAAGGCACAGACTTGGTTGATGACTATGTGGACAGATTTAGAGAACTTGTTTTCCACTCGGGATATGTCGACAAAGCTAACCTGGTAGTCAAATTCAAGAAAGGACTTAACAAATCCTTACCACTGTAGCGACGGCAGACCCCATCCCGGCTTTTGATGACTTGGAAGCCTGGATTGAAGCAGCTCAAAGGGTTGCAGATGCCAGGGAAACTAGCAAGGTGTTCGAGGAGAATATCCACATGGTAGAAAAACCAATGCTGTTCGGCACCAAATCCCTCTCAGTATTCCCAAGAGCGTTGCCGGCCACCTCACCAGCAAGGACCTTTAATTACTAGGCCTGCCTGCCCATTAATCCACCCATGGTCAATTTCCGCCCAGAAACTAACAAGGTTCCAGATGGCCCTGTACCTATGGATGTGAACAGGACCCGTGGGAAGGCCAGCATATCAAACATTGTATGCAGACACTGTGGCAAGACTGGTCATATTGCTAGGCTCTGTGACACCACCTTTGACTTTTGGAGCCTGACTGTGGAAGAGAAAGAGGAACTTCTTTATGGCCTTATGGCTGACCTCAACATGACTGACACCCCTGTGGCAGAGCCGGCCGACGAAGAGGAAGTCATTTCCAAGCGGGAGGATTTTGCGAAGCATGATGAGTGAACACTGTGCCCTCATTGCCTGTACATAATCATTTTTCAATATTGAATAGTGAATCGACCATTACTCAATTCCCTCAGTCTGAAAAACCATTACAAGTCGCATTACACCCACCAGATCCCGGACAGCTTAAGACCCCCTTTTACCACCGACCCGCATGGGAGAAACGCCTGCCAACCAAATATGTTTTGGCTGCCACCCCTAGTTCAAAATCCTTGTCGCTCAAGGTCTCCATCCAAACGACTGATACATGCGAAGTTTTCGCCACACCTGCATTAGTCGACTGTGGAGCAACTGGACAATTCATGGACACTGAATTCATCCGGCGGAACCGGCTCACCACTCGCCAGCTCACCTGCATGATTCTGGTGTTTAATGTAGATGGTACCAGAAATGACACCGGCTCAGTCACTGAAATTGTAGACACAGTACTGCGCTATAACAACCACACCGAGCAGACTTCCTTTGCAGTCACTAATCTGGGAAAACAAGACATCATATTGGGTTTCACTTGGCTTGAAGAACACAATCTTGAAATTGATTGGCAAACCAAGGAAGTCAAGATGAGTCACTGCCCAGATAAGTGCCTCACCTGCCGCACAGAAATCCGCAAGGAAGCTTCTGCCCAGTGACGCAAAAAGAAGGTAGAAGTATGACACCTTCTGAAGTGCCGTGCAGGTCCACACCCAACTATTATAGAAGAGGCAGAGGAAGAAGACGAATCTGAAGTCAAGGATGACTCATTGTCAGACACAGATGATGAGGACCCTGTTGCGCCGGAGGACAGATTTGAAGAAGGCAACTGGCTTTTCTACATTAACCTCCTGTCGGAAGCTGAATTTATTCAAGCAACCCAAACAGTATCATCCAGATTAGCAGAAGCCCATAACAAAAATGCCCGAGTGGAAACCAATATACCTGAGTACCTAAGGGAGTTTGAGGATGTCTTCTCCAAGAAGTCATTTGACTCCCTACCGCATGAAAAAATATGGGACCATGCTATTGAACTGATTCCAGACGCCAAACCAAAGAATATGAAGGTTTACCCTCTTTCCCCCACGGAACAAGCCCAACTGGACGATTTCCTACAGGAAAATCTAGATTCCGGTCTGAAACACCCTTCCAAATTGCCTATGGCATCACCAGTCTTCTTTATTAAGAAAAAAGACGGAACCTTGCAGCTGGTACAAGACTATAGAGCATTGAATGGTATGACTATAAAAAATCATTATCCTATTCCATTGATATCTGAACTGATCAACCAACTCCGTGGGGCAAAGTACTTCACCAAACTGGACGTCTGGTGGGGTTATAATAATGTATGCATTAAGAAGGGAGACGAGTGGAAGGCAGCCTTCCAGACAAATCGAGGCCTGTTTGAACCACTGGTGATGTTCTTTGGACTCTGCAACAGCCCAGTGACTTTTCAAACCATGATGAATGACATTTTCCATGACCTTATAATGGAAGGAGTCATATGTGTCTACACTGATGACATTCTTATCTTTACCAAGACCATTGCCGAACACCAGTGGATAATCAAACTGGTACTCCAACACCTGAAGGAACACAAACTCTACCTCAAGCCAGAGAAGTGCGAATTCGAGTGGACGCAAATTGAGTACCTGGGCTTGATCATTTCGGAAGGCCGAGTGGAAATGGACCCAGTCAAGGTAGCAGCTGTCACTGAGTGGCCAAAGCTGGATGGAAAACGCGGAGTACAATTGTTTGTTGGTTTTGTAATTCTTTATAGATGTTTCATCAAGGACTTCTCTCATCACGCTCGACCACTATTTGATTTAACCAAGAAGGACATCAAATGGAGGTGGGGCCACGTGGAGCAAGATGCCTTTGACAAACTCAAGGAACTGCTCACGACTGCACCCATCCTTATATTGCCTAGTGATTCAGCGCCCTACCGGCTGGAAGCAGACTCGTCAGATTTTGTGACCGGAGCCACGCTGTCTCAACTCTCGGAAGCAGACAGGAAATGGCACCCGGTCGTGTTTATGTCCAAACGTCTAAGCCCAGTGGAACGCAACTACGAGATACATGACAAGGAGATGCTAGCTATTATTTGAGCATTGGATGAATGGCGACATTTCCTTGAGGGAGCCCAACACAAATTTGAAATCTGGACAGATCACAAAAACCTGCAGTACTTCATGATGTCAAAGAGCTTGAACAGGTGTCAGGTGAGGTGGTCGTTATTCCTATCATGTTTTGACTTCACGCTTCACCATAAACCCAGTTGGACTATGGGGAAGACTGATGCACTCTCCCACCGGGAAGACCATGGGTCTGGCAATGTAGACAACAAGGACATTACACTGCTCACACCGGAAATGTTTACAATAAGGGCCTTAGAAGGGGTTACAGCAGTCGGAGAAGAGCGGGAGGTGATGAGGGATATTAGGAGAGGGTTGAAGGATAGTGAACTGGAAGAATCAGTGACAAAAGCGGTGGAAGAACTGAAGAAGAGTAACCTCAAGTCAGTCCGCTTGGCTGAGTGGTCAGAAACCGACGGATTATTACTGTTCAGAGGAGAACTCTACGTGCTGCTGGATCCCGAGCTACACAGAAGGATTGTGTTCCAACATCATGATACTAGGGTAGGGGGCCATGCAGGATGTTGGAAGATGCTGGAGTTGGTCACTCAGAATTACTGGTGGCCACAAATGTCTAGATACATTGGTCAGTATGTCAAGACTTGCGACCTATGCCTTAGAACCAAAATCCAACGGAGGGCTCCGATCGGTGAACTGGAGCCCCTTCTGGTTCCCAAAGCCAGATGGGACACTGTCAGTGTGGACTTCATCATAGAGCTTCCGGATGCGCACGGGGCCGACGCAATTATGAATGTAGTAGACTCTGTGAGTAAAAGTGCTCACTTTATCACCACCAATACTACAATCACAGCACTCAGTGCCGCATGGCTTTACCTCAACCATGTCTGGAAACTGCATGGACTGCCTAAGCAAGTCGTTTCTGACCAGGGCCCACAGTTTGTCCCAGAATTCACAAGGGAGCTGTAACACATGCTAGGCATCAAACTTGCAACTACTACAGCCTACCACCTGCAAGCGGATGGACAGACTGAATGGGTAAATCAAGAGTTGGAACAATACTTGAGACTGTTTGTGAATCAATGACAAGACGACTGGAACGAGCTACTCCCCATGGCAGAATTCCAATACAACAACCATGTCCATTCATCTACTCAACAGACACCATTTATGTTGGATTCCGGGTGGAATCCACGCATGGGCTTTGAACCTCAACAACCTGCATCTAGATTAGAGACGGTCAACGAATTCAAAGACCGCATGCAAGAATCGCTGGAAGAAGCGAAAGCAGCCCTTACCAAGGCAAAGGATGACATGGCACACTACTACAACTGCCGAAGGACTCCCCGCCGGACTATCAGATAGGTGACAAGGTCTATCTATACTCCAGCGACATCAAGACTACCCGACCATCTCAAAAGCTCAGCCATTGTTACCTAGGACCATACAAGATTGTTGGGAAAACGGGTCGGCACACCTATAAGCTTGAACTCCCACCTTCCATGAAACATATTCACCCTGTCTTTAATGTAGTGAAGCTTTTACAAGCCCCCAACGACCCAATTCCTGGACAGAAAACTGATCCACCTCCCCTGCCGGAATTAGTCAACGGTGAAGAACACTATGAGGTTGAAAAGGTGTTGGACAGTCGGCTATTCCGCAACCGCCTGGAGTACTTGGTCAAGTGGAAAGGGTATGGGTATGAGGAGAATTCATGGGTAGCTGAGCAGGACATGGCGGTGAAAGACCTGATCACACAGTTTCACCTTAGGCACCCAAACGCTCCCTGTCAGATCCGCACTAATGCTTTCAATTCACTAGATTTCTGACAGGTCAGACAAGTTCACCATACGTCGAGGATGCCGTATTCTAGAGGGGGGGTGATGTCAGGGGATGACCATAAATTTCCACCTAGGATTATTTACAACACCAATAATCACCAGGAGACATTTCCGCCTGGAAACTGTCAACCCTCATTTCCGCTCAGAATTCCCCAGCAACATATTCGCTGACTTCTATGGCCAGAGAGTGGGAGGCTAGGCTGGAGACAGTGGGCTTCACACAGATGGGAGCTGCACGGATTTAGGGACAGGGTTGGTTAAAAAAGGGTCATCTGCATGGGTTATGTTTCCTTTTCGTCTTAGCACCTTCATTGTATTTTCTCTTATCTTGATTGTGCCTGACCCATTTCCTATTTATTGGGCTCACTCTAGTAGAGGCAATCCAAGACTTTCTCTTTGGATTTCCCCTCTACTAGGTGAGATTCCCTTCACATGTATTATTTGTTTATTTATATATCTTTGGATTTCCCCTCTACTAGCTTGGTGTGATGTCCGCCCAGCTCCAAGGGTTGCCCTTACAGTCCACGTACCATGTATGCTCGTTTTCTAAAACAACCACATGGCTAATCTAGCATTGTGAACTATTAGATAGAAATGAAGAAGTCTCAAAATTATTACAATTTATTAAATAAACTCAAGCTAATTACTGAACTGTTTAGCCCCAGAAAGTCACTTAAAGTTGTAAACTTGGATGGGTTGATGACTCCCCGACCCGGGATAAGTATATGCTAACCGCTTTGCAAGACAAATAACTATTAAACTCCTAAAAGCAAATTAAAAGGATATTTAAAAGGAGGAATTAGCCTCTGAACTAGGAACTCCAGAAATATTGTCAAACTTTTGTAGGCGGGCAAACCACTAAATCAGCACTGCTTAATAGATATTTTTATTCTAGTAGCACTACTCTTGATTATATAACCTATTGAACGAAATCTAATCTTTAGAACCATATTTTATTTGTACTCAACAATGTCTTATATTAATTTTTGTGTTCTACGAAAACTCAGCGTCATAACAGTTCGGTCTCAGGGGGCCTACATTAGAAGTTGATGCCATCAGATCTCACGGTCGGGATCTTCCAATGATACCAATTGACTGTACACTGCTCCTTTTGAGCAGATTTCTCATGCTCCGTAAATAGAAATCTCTGTATATATATGCTATTTTGATCAATAAATCCTTTTAAATCACTCTTAAATTCCAAAGAAATGCAATAAAATACAGGAAAAATAGCGAAATATTCTATTCTTGTAAGCCTGGTGACCCAGTCTTACTATGATTGGACCTTTACATCAGCTTCACATTTCCCATTATAGACATTCCAGTAGCTTACATAAGCACTGAGCCTGTAACCCGTACCCTGTACATGTAGACTGTCCTAGTTCCTAGACATATACACAGTGGTCCTGTCAAGTTGTGTGACTGCTCAGTGAGCCCTATAGACAACAGGCTTTCAATTCTACTGTGATTACGTCAGCTGCTGAGTTTGGATGCCTGTGCAACACTGTCTGTGTGCACAGAAATTTGTCCCTGCCTTTCTTTGAGCTGTTTAGCTCTTGAACCTCTATTAAATATCTCTCCATCATATCTGAAGGATCTGCACTTCTCATTCCAATTTCTGCAGTTCAGGTTTCCTTCTGTGAGTCTTCTTTTAGTTCTGATGGGAAAATTTCACTGATTTTCATTGATCTTCTTGACAGGATTTCTAACCTGCTTCTTTCTTGTGTATTTTCAATCAGTCAATAACCCTTGCACAGGGTCAGGGTATCTGGCTGGTAGATCAAGCTTATAGAAGATGTTACACCCCCTGGGGCCCCTACCCTGGTGTCACCTTTTGACATATTTCTGACAGCTTCTCCACCCTTCTGATGCATCCCAACAATATCAATCCATGTGTCACATCCATCACTAATCCTCCTACTCATTATTGCTGATGATCACTGATCTTATCTGTTCTCCCTTCCTCATTGGTGCCTGTTCTTATCTGCAACTATCAGACCTTTATTTCTTATAGGCCCTTTCCTTATCCATATAGACTGGTACCTTGTATTAGTCCCATCCCTTATCTGATTGCCCTTGTCCTCATCCCTGTTAATTCAACCCTTACTACCTCCATCTGTCTTACTGTCAAGTACTGATCCAACCGGCTCATATTCCTATTACTTTTCTATTCATGTTCTATTCAATTGACTCATTCATTTTGTATTCATTCATTCAGACCCTTTTCCCCACACAGCTTACTTTCCCCACGTGGCTTTCATGCTCACTGTTACATCCTGATACGGAATACACCTGGTAAGCCACGTGGAAGTAAGTCAATGTTTCCGGTCGGAAACACCAACGGCTTGTACTGAAGGGACTTGTCTTCAACTTATGTGTTGCACCCTGCAGAGTCGTAGGTTGTCCCTACTTCAGAGTTCAAGGGTAGAAGTGAGAGTAAAGCCGGGCGGGAACGAAAACCCTATGGATAGGAATAAGATCTGGCAGAGATATATGGCTTATTGGTGAGTGTAGATGCTGAAGATGAAGATGAGTTGCTTTGGTAATAGTTCGCTGTCATTATATTGGACTAGAATGATTGAATAACATCAACAGATGTTTGCAAACATAAGATAAGTGTGCATACCGGATGTAGCGAGATTGACAGTTGAACCGTTCAGCAACATATTCGGTATACATCCATAACTATGAGATATGATAAACCTCACAACCGTCATCCATGCAGCATGCAAATATCCCTTGCTCTTTCCGCTCCCAACAGCCAAAGAAAGTTTTCGAGTCCCAAAATCCTCGTCTCGAATCCGATGGGTAGGATCAGAATAGTACATATTCGAGTTTCTTGAGGGCTTCAAACTGCTTTGTACCACATATAAGATGCAAGACCACATTCCTACAGTGAGACACATCCCCTTTCGAAAAGGATATCGAAGCGGTAATCCCCTAACACAAATGTTCGGACCCAACAAGGGAAATGGTGCAAGGGAACAGAAGAAGACCGATGCAGTAACAGCTTGTCGGCCACCTTCAAGTTTCTACTGTACACGGATCACAAACAACTGTGTTAGATAGAGAGCTTCCAGGATGACACCACTAGTAACTCTACTTGCGAAGACAGTAAGCATTAAGATTACTAACCCAAATAATATGACATACTGAGAATCTAGCATCTAAACTAACAATTTCAGGAGCAACTAAAACTCTGATTTCGTCTTGTTTCCCATACCCAAAGCCAGTGATGGTTCCCGAATCCCTTGATCGATGACTTTTGTACGATGTGCTCTATTCGTAAAGACATTCAGTGTAAATCTTCTTCCAATATTCAGCCCCAATACAACTGTAACTATAGTCGATTAAGGACATGAAACCATATTGGTCGCGAGTTCTTGAACTGTCAAGTTACTAGGTAGTAGACAGTGGTCACATTCCGGATCTCTTGGAAGTCCATCGGACCATGAGCCATATCTTGTATATAGCTGTCACTGGTTTCACAGAGATATCCAAAATCATATTGCTGTTGACATTGTTGATTTCAAACTGATGAGGTGTAGAATCTCAATGAGCCCAGGTTTGCAGAGAACTTGAAGATGCTTACTCACCAAAAGCTTTTACCCAAGCACATATTGTATTTCAGGTCAACATGTAATATATAACTGATATGTCCTTCATATAGAACCATTTATAATAGAGGGTGTTGGCTCAAGCGACGAGTTCCATGGCGCTGAATCAGGTATGACATGTGACTGTCACAGACTTGACAGGCTTGCGTGTCCAACCCACCATTTACCAAGGTCGCTCCAGGACTATTTACTTCAAGAAATTGTTAAATAACTCGTGAGATTAATAAAAAAGAAGCATCTAGCAGTATGGAATGGCAACGGGTCCCTGGGTTTACGTTCAACCGGCAGAAAACGGCACATCTAGTAGTCTATTATGTACCAATTTCCTATTACTAAATAATCTGAATGCATATACTGAGTATATTTAAAGGATATTAGTAGGACACTGCTCGTAAATCCCAAGTTGCATAAGGGTTATAAGCTAGTCCCACTCAATAAGGGAATTCACAGTGGGGGTTTCTACCCCGTTTCTAATTCCATTTCGAAGTGTCAATTTTGGTGATTTGAGATTTCCCAGAAAATGTTTCAGGTGTGATGTCCCCAGTTTGCAACCTGTTTCCGTTCCTGTTTTTCAGCTGTGTAACCATGTATTTAGTAATTACAGACACTCCAAATTGAAGGATGCCACCTTCAGCAGAGCATCATACTCCACCAATATTTGCCATACTTGCATGCCTCGCACCACAGAACAACAATTGGTCACCGAGAGCCTTTTCGAACTCTTCTTCCTTCAGCTTTTAGCAGAAGGGGAGCAAGCCATGATTGAGGATCCTGATTATGAAGATGAATACATGGATACACCATTCAGCACAACCATCCTCAAGACTATCTGCAAATTACAGGAGAAAAAGATACCTTCAACAATGCATTGCCATTCGCAAAAGTGGAGCTCTCCTACACCTAGTCCTAGGAGAATACAAGGCTGTCAGGCCCAAACTCTTCAGGATTTATCTCCGGGTCACGCCAGCAACATTTGATACCATTGTTGCTAATTTGCGAGACAACCCTGTATTCCACAACAACTTGGAGAATGAGCAGCTACCTGTAGAGATCCAGGTTGCTGTTGCCCTTCACCATTTTGGACATTTTGGGAATGCTGCATCAATTCAGAAGGTTGGAATATGGGCTGGTTTGGGTTTTGGAACGGTTGATTTGGTTACTAGAAGGGTTATGGCAGCTGTATGTGATCCAATCTTTCATAAAAGAGTAATGAAGTCGCCGGATGCAGCTATCAAAGAGAAGGCTATGATGTGGGTTGAGGCATGCAGCTGTCCAGCATGGCGCAAAGGCTGGTGCATGGTTGACGGGACTTTGGTGCCTCTTGCTTCACGGTCTGCTCATTTCGGAAATACCTGGTATGACCGTAAAAGCAATTACTCTCTGAATGTCCAGGTGTGTTTCATGCTTCAATCTGCCATATCCATGCTAACTTAACCCAATAGCTAATTTCAACACCTGATCTCCGAATTATTGACTATGGAGTAGGATTACCGGGTAGCCAACATGATGCCACTGCATGGAAAGAGACTAGGATCCCAAAGGAGCGTGCAACATTACTAGGGGCAGGGGAATGGGTATGGGCAGATTCAGCATATGCTCTTTAAAGCTGGTGTCAGGCACCATATAAAAGGTATGCTTTAAGTTTTCTATTTATGTTACTTATGGACAAGCTAATATACAATTGTTGACAGGCCCAAGAAGGATATACGTGAGAATGCAACCTATAACTTCATATTGTCAGGAGTACGTGTCCGATTGGAACACTGTGTCGGCCTCTTCAAGGGATGCTTTTCTTCTATCATGGACTTTGTTTGCGAATAGATAGTGCCAAGGATATCCAGCTAGCCACAATATGGATTACTAGTTGTATAATCCTTCATTCTTTTGCTATGGATCACGAGATGGGGATTGATATGGAAGCAGATGTTTTCTATAAAGAGGGTCTTGAACTAATTGAGAAGGAACAGGAAGAAGAATGGAGGTACGGAACGGAACGGAGCAATGGAACTCTCACACACCAGATGAAGATCAGAGAGAAGCTGCCCATGATGAAGCCCTAGAAGAAGGGCGCACACACCGTGAATGGTTGAAAGCTCATCTTCAGGCACATCATATGGAACAGCCAGAAGAGATGTAGAGATAGATCAGTATATTTGTTATTTATAACTATTTGTATTCATCTAAATTAGGAATTCCTGAGAAGGGATCAGTCGAGGACTGTGTAAGACTGAAAGAGTCCCATGGCCTTGAAGTTTGAGGAGTCGTGCCTGCCAAAAGCTGCTTCATGCACAGCTCGTATTCCAATCTCTTTTCCAACATCGCCATCTCATGCTTCCTCTCTGCCTCTCTACGTTTGGTTTCCTCCATCAACTCCTCTGCCTTCCATTTAGACTCCTCCACCAACTCTAACTCCCTCATCGCTAACCGAGTATGTTCCCGCTCAAACTGGATACACTCGTTGATCTGCAAGGATGGCCTTTGTGGTATCTGCAAGGGCGGCACGCTTGTTTGTTGGCTGTGCTGCTGTCCTCACATTTGCAGCCAGGACAGGAGCCAACATCATTCAGTTCGTTTTGGCGGTAGGGGCTGACTTTGTTGTCCTGTCATGGTTGGCTGGCTTCGATTTGTTGGCAGCTTCAATGGGAATGTCTTCTTCTGAGTCAGGGAGCTCTAGGCTAACAGGTTCAGGTGCATCGACCTCCTCATCAAGGCCAGGGGAGCCTCGATGACTGTCTGTTCACTCCTCATCATCTTCTTGGTCAAGCTGGTCTGTATCAGCTTCTGAAGGCGGTGGAACATTGTCTCCATAAGCTGAGGAGACATCAGTGCTCTATATATATGTAAACTCAATGAACGAGAAATGTAAGGTAACAAAATGTACCTGAGACAAAGCTCTCAACCTTGTTTGTCTCCCCATGCCTCTGTTTCCCAACACCAACAGATCCATGTCGGAACCGCTATTTTTCGAAGCTTCACAGTCAACAGTGGGGCTCCTACCCATAAGACTGTTGAGTGTCTTGTAAAATGGGAATTCAAGTCGAATTTTATCTAAAGGATGGTATCAACAAGGAAAGGTAAGGTAAGGGGCAGAACAAATATACCCCAGATGTTAGCAAGCTCTGTCCCATCTTCAATTTCATGATCCCGACCTCCATCGATAAGACCTTGTCCAGTTTGGCTGAGCATATTGCGATATGTGTTGTACTTTTTATTTATGCTAAACAAATTTTGTAAATTAGCGAATGAAAAGAAATCAATCTATAGGTTATCAAACTCACGTAGTGATGCGGTTCTTGATGACTTCGCCGTACACCTTTTTGTCTCCTGTCCACTGCCCAGATGGGTGCTCGATTGGCACCTTATGTGCCAGGTCACGATAGTGGTCAGCCTTGTTCTTGCCATGGCTGTTGACTGCTGTGGAACAGCCAGTATCGTAACCAAAAGACTGCCGCATTGCTGGGCTAGCCTCGATGACAGAGAGGAGAGTCCATGTTAAATTGTCGTCGTCTTTCCATCTTTAAGCAGAAGAATGCATATCAGTGAGTAAAAGATACAAATGCTATAACGTTAAGCA
>KN837289.1:161357-173654 GCA_000827215.1 Sphaerobolus stellatus SS14 | reverse complement strand
CGTCATCTAATATTCTTATCCAGTTTGGGTGGCACCACTCCCTTCCTCCCTGATCGTCCAACGAAAACATTCGGATCTGCGTTTAATATCTTTTTTGGCTGCTGCGTCCTCCTCAGGTATAGGTACCGATACCTCCTGACCTTCGGTCCGTAAATGCGTGATGAAAGATATCGATAAATCTTGCAATGACTTTATGGAGGCTCCTCCCCGCTCATGATGAGGTTCTACTCTTACGACGCAGACTCGGATCTATTTCAGAATTATGAACTAGCGCGCCATACCTAGCCCTATAATTATCTTTGTCCGTGCCCACCTGGTCCACCTCCACCTCCGCATCACAATGAAAGCAGTGCAGAAAGATTCTATAGCTAGGTCTAGGTAAATTTGTATCATACATACATACACCGTCTATTAATACCCCACTGCTTAATGCTTCTAATCCTACGACTCTTACACGGACTCACAAAAATCAAGCCGCAATCAAATCACCGAATATTGATCAAACAGCTTTGTCCTCGCGAGTCACGTTCCCCTCGTGCATCTGTCTTTCGGGGATAAATAGCCTTGGATCCGATTCCATTTCCCCTATCCTCCTCAGCATGCTTAGGGCGCTTCCACGATGGGGAGAGCGCCTCTCTCATACAGCTCTCGAAAGGCGCTCCCTCATGATAGATGAATATATGCTGCATGTCTACGACTCCACCCGGATCTGGATCCTGTTATACCACTGACACGTTCGGTCCGCGAATGCGTGATGGCCTTTGAGACTTGTGATTGATTATACAAACTCGCTATATGCCCTACTTAGCCTGCTCTGAACGTTGACCCTGCTTAATGCTGCTGTGAATGGTCTTCTCCTCCTACGATAAACACTCGGATTACCCTACATACCCTCCGAATCAAAATCCAGACACTGCGTCGTGCTAACTCGAAAAGTAAATAAGTCCATCAGCTCCAATATACCACTCCTAACAGCATGGATCCGGCTTACCAAATTAAGAACTCCCCCGCACATGGCATATCTCCTCTTCGGCCAATGGCTTTGTGCTCTCCCATCCCCTCTCATAAGCGCTTCTACGGATTCCACTAGAACTCTGGGGCGCTCCCACTGTGGATTATTGACATCATGGATGTCCACGAGAACACCCGCGATTCTGCTGGAACGTTGAGTCTGACGTCGGTCCGTGTATGCGCATGGGTGATGTCGATGAACGCGGGCGCTATGTAACGCACTGCTCCCCGACCCACCATCCTCCCCAGACTCAGATTCAGCGCTTCGAATTTAACTTCTCCCCCTACGAATCCACCCACATCCGGTTCGCATAGTGTATATCGTTCTGTCCGTGATGTCCGTGGTGGCTGGCCAACGATAATCGCATCCACCCAACGAAATTTGACATTTATTCCCATCCTCCTCCTCATGCATGTTATTCACACTTTCTTTTTCTTCTGATTAAGCAGCCCCCTCTACCCTTAAACTTCCTATCGCGTCTAAGTAATACATCGATGAGATAGGGATGGCCAACGACTGACGAAATTTCTGTCAGCACTGCAGACCCCCACCCAACGAAAGGTGACATTTCCTCCCATGAGTCTGAATAACCCTCCTCTTCTACATGCATATCCATATGCTTAGACCCTATCACGCCTAGGACATTGATGGCTACCAAAGGGCGAACTTTCTGTCATGCTCTGCATTAATTAACTTCTCGAATCCTCCTCAGGTTCCTTATCCATACGCTTACAATGATAGAAGGTCCGAGAGCGCTTTTCTTTCTATACAGAATACCAAATTAATGTCTTCGTAGTGTAGTCCTGTTCGTGTATCTGTCTTCCAGAATAAAATTAAAATCAAGTCTGAATGAATCATGTTCTACACTCGACCTCCTTACTCAGCGCTTCCCTGGACCCTCATGATTATTGCTCTTCATTACTCTTCCGACTTCGCCCAGATCTGAAATACACTTTATCTCTCAGTCCGTGAGTGCATGATGCCGATGCAAAAGAAAGAAACAATCCACCAACCAAAGTCAAGCATCTGTCAATGTCAGTGAAGCCTCCCCATGCACACAATGCATATGATTGATAGAACCATCCTTCGATCCCTGCATGCGTGATGTCGATGAATAATAAATTTAACAATGTACGTACTTACCTCGAATCATGCGGCGTAGTTTACGCTCACTGTGTACATGCTTAGAGATCTCGAGACTCGGCGGGCTTCTACAGTCTCCTGTTACGAAAACTTACGACTCACTCAGTACTGGCGTTATTTAAATGACACTAATAATACACTACTTGTGTAAACCCATTACCTATCTGAGTAGAATATCCTGCCTTCGGTCGGTGAGCTTGAACAGCATTAAACAATATTCTCCTCAGCCTCTTCTCCTCATACATGGACTCGGACAGCTGAGCGCTTTTTCTTGGGTACACCATTAATGACAGTCGGATCTTCGTACCCTATCCTAAAATAACCAGGCCATTCTGATAATTATAACCACTCTCGTACTATCAACGCGCCGTCTTTCCGCAATAAACGTCCGTGACACAAACAGACATCCCGCATCGATATCTGCATCTGCAGTTGCCTGCCTCCTCGTCCTTCAAAAGTTCGGGCGCTTCCCCCCCACGATAACCCACGGGACACAAGACTCATTGACGCAGAGTCGGATCTGCCTACACCCTCTGACCTCCGCGACATCGACATCCATCCGCGATGCAGTAAAAATGAATCAGGAATAAACGTCCGCGAGCCTGACAGGGCATCTGCAGTTCACTCCCATCCTCGCATTCTTTAATTTCCCACGCGTGAAAATTCCCTTGCACGTACGATGCTCGGCTGTGCCTGCGTTCGCGTACGTCTAGATCCTGGCAGTGTCTGGATATACAGTATACTCTGCGTTCCAATCTCGTCTGAATTTGCGCCTGTGTATTCATACTCCAGCACTGGCATCTGGCGTCGTGTCTGCGTCTGTGTGTCCACCTCCACCTCCGCGCCGTCGACGGCTCCCTGTGCATTGACTGACACCCATGATCAACGGTGCTACTCATCCACCCATCCCATCTTTGTCTTGCTCATGCAGTGCTACGTACATACTTACGTACTCAATTACCGCTGAATCAATCGACACGAAATAATGGACAAGGTGCACCCGGCCCTCTTACTCATGCTGCAGGAATCTTACTAAACCAGGAAGTTAGTAAGGAAAATGGCCACGGTGTTTCTTACATACAATATGATGCGTTGTTGCATGTGCCGACACGTGGAGAGAGTTGGCAGCCCCCGAGCCAGTCAGTCAGGGCGTATTCTCGCTCGTCCACCCGCTCGCTCATGCCAAATTCGTCTTGCTCATGCCAGAGCGCAATCAATACTGAATAATACAATGACGATCATGGTCCCCTGACCCTCTTACTCATTGATAAATTAATTAGTAAGGATATTCTGTTGGGGGGAGGGGGACTTGGGACTTTGAGATATATATTTTTTCGAGCCCTCTCCCACTGCAATAGGTAGAATGATAGGGTGAAATAAAATATCTTACACCTCTTAATCATTCTCAAATGAAAATGACACGCTTTTTTATTCTTACACACGTACGTACTTCGGTCCTCCTTTCAGAAATGCATAAATAAATAAATTCTGAGTCCCCGGCTGATATCTTGCACCGTCACCCCGCCGTCACCATCGCCTACCACGACCTCACTTACAAATTACATAAAATTAGTAACGAAATTTTTTGTTGTGACGCGTGCATGGACGTAGGTTCAGACTCGCTCGTCCGCTCATGCTAACTCCGTCTTTCTCATGCTGTGTTACTGTTAGGCCTCGAGCAACTCGAACGATCACGACCTCACTTTACGTGTAAACTTTAAATAAATTAGTAACGTCGTTTTTTCCCTGTGATGCGTGGATACCCAGTGAGTGGATGTGGACATGGGCAGCTTGTGATGCGTGGGTTGGGCAGTGGGCTGGTTGGGTGGCTTGATTTGATTTGGTGTGGGGGGTATCAGTGGGGGATCGCTGTGCGGGCTGGCCTGCTGAGTCGAGTCTGGCTGGTTGGCTGGCGCCTCGGACTTGCGATTATATTTTTATTTCTTTTCACCTCTCCTGGACCTCCTCCCCGTAGAGCCACACACCCTCCACATCACCCATAAACATACAAATGTAAAAATAAAAATAAATAGCCCACACACCAGCTTTCTCTATCTAGCATATACGCGCATATATCAATCAGTTAGTCTCTACTCTGCGTGATGGGGCACCACCATCCATCGTTGAAGTCCATTCAAGTCCGAGTTGCCCCTACTATACTGATCAACAATAGTAGTCATAGTCCCAAGGCGAAAGACCCGCGAAAATATTTAAAGACGCTTACTCACCAAAAGCTTTTATCCAAGCAACCACGCATCGTATTTCAGGTTAACATGTTATATAACTGACATTCCTTTCATATAGAACCGTTTATGATAGAGGGTGTTGGCTCGAGCGACGAGCTCCATGGAGTTGAATCAGGTGCGACATGTGACTGTCACAGGCTTGCGTGTCCGACCCACCATTTACCAAGGTCGCTCCAGGACTAATTACTTCAAGAAATCGTTAAATAGCTCGTGAGATTAATAAAAAAGTAACATCTAGCAGTTTGGAATGGCAGCTGGTCCCTGGGTTTACGTTCAACAGGCGGATAACGGCGCATCTAGTAATCCATGTATGTACCAATTTCCTATTACTAAATAATCTGAATGCATATACTGAGTATATTTAAAGGATACTAATAGGACATTTTGCTCGTGAATTCCAAGTCGCATAAGGGCTATAAGTCCCACTCAACGTCTATCAAGTCAGACCGATAAGCAGTTGCACTGGCCGCGTCATTCATACTACCGAGGAACAAATTGGTTATTTGTTTTCAGGTGCTAGAGATCTCCATCGCCATAGAACAGTCTTCATTTTCCAATGTTCAAAAATTTCAAGTTGCTCAGCTGGCTTTTTCTACAACATCTTGCGTCTTTCGGATTTGTTCCTCGCCTCCAGCTCGTACGCCAGCATCATCCTAAACAGGGATTCAAGCAATTCTGCAAGTTCCGGCCACTTAATGACACCTCTGCTTCTGAACATCCGCGGGCATGAAGTGATTCGTCTTCAAATTATCGTCACTCGGCACTGTCTACCTCGCCAATCTCATCGTCATCGCAAACGGATTCTGCAATATAGCAATACACATATATTCATGGCAGCCTTTTCTCGATAGACCTTCGCATACTCAGCCACATTACCTATAATCGATTATTCTTTGGTCTTCAAGTCATTATTTCCTTTTATTCTTTGCTATCTGACGACACCGTGAAATGGTCATTCCTGAAAATCTGAAATGGATCTACAACAACCTTGTTCGCCTTTAAAAGCTGAGACCGAAGCGCCAATCGTTGCTTGACGACGACGAGAAGTGAAGAGTAAAATGACTCAGTAATCGTTCGTCCATGAAGTTATATAGCGATTCCTCAGACTTGATGGTTCCTCCACTGAGAGCTATCGCTACATATCCGATCTCAATTCGAAATCAATAATCATAAGTCGACGAAAAATCCATAATGTACATAGATAGTTATCGTTCTTTCTCCTTAGCATCGAATTTAAGTTGATATATTACCACTTGACTACTAGTTCGCTTGGGAAGACTCCTGGCTTTCGATTTCGTTCCCCCCTTATTTTAACCCAATCGATGATCATGCTGTACCTCGGAGTGTAGCGGATATTAGTGTCCCACCTAAACAATTCGAGGTTTCCGTTGGTTCAACTTCCGGGCGACTCAATCCTCCAATCCGAAAATAATCTCAAGGCAAGTAAACTTCAATATGGATTATGCATCGCTAATGACACCATGTATTTAGTACATATGACAACTGTGCAGCTTCATACTATGGCTTCGTGCTTCGACCCGTCCCTATCTTCCGTAAATACATCGTGTCCATCTACGACTCTGGAATAATACGTAATGGGGATAAGAAGACTCCGAGAAGGTCAACACTAAGCTGGGAAGGTCAGGATTGGGGAATCCAGCTCTCCATATGGACGGTTGATGAGCTCGAGGATACGTAGCTCACATCTCACCGTCCGGTATAGACGCAGGATCGTCCCTTTTGTTCTTGTTTTCTGATTCGAGACACTGATGTGATGCAGGTGGTGTCGGAATAGACATCGGAAGCATAAACATCTACTCACATGAGCCTACTACATGAGCCTCATGTTTAACTGATGATGTCAGAGAATCCCGGGAGTTATTATGGAGTAGTGAATTCTTGAATGCGCGTTGGGGATATATATATATATGTTCAATCGCGAAAGGGATGGTCGATGAACTACCGTGGATTCCGCGTAGGAAATTGAAATACTTTGGTTCAAACTAGGTATAGAACCTAGTCAGTATATTCGAGTGTAAGGCTTCAAACCTTTTGACAAAGAATAGGTTATACTCTCAAGGGGAAGATATAGAAGCAGGGGTTACTTCCTTTATGCGTCCTTTATCTTCTTCTAAAGCTCTTAACTTTACTAAGTTTGATGCTGGCATGGATTTGATGTCATTACACGATGCAAAGGAGAGTGCATCATAAATATGTCACACTCGCAATCTAGTGAACGTATCGACGAACTCGACGGATAAGCTGACACTGTCCATGTCTAGTTCAGACTTGGGCTTTCATCCCCCCCCCCACCTCCCGCTTCAGCCATTTCAGGACTCCAGGATCTAATACACTAGGTGCAAAAAGGATCACATTGCTATACGTCACTTGCAAATAAAACGAGAATCTTAAAGCAGTGATAGGAAGAAATTAAAATTACATTTCTAGTCTTAGTCAATTTAATGGGTCTGATTCTCCCGACTAGGTTTTTACAATTTCTCCTTGATCGGTATAGTATAGTGTGTGTTTTTTCCGGAGGAATGTATTAGTGTCTTTGAGCGGATCTGAAGGGACCTCGCGGGCATTCGGCACCGCTCAATGGGCTCATGTTCGAATTCGGGGACTCGGTCATCGTTGCTGCCATCTCTGTTAATGTATAATCTACCGCTCCGAGATGAATCTCTAGATGATGTGTACTAGTGAAGTCTACCCTCCATTTATGTTGGGAAATCTTACCCCGGATTTGATCAGGCTGGGCAGTGCACTGACTAAATAAACCACAACAGGGAAGTAATCTTTAAGAGCTAGTAGCCTGAATACGCGAATATATTTCAAATGGAAGTCCACGAGGGGACGAAAGTGGGAGTTGAATTACCGAGGGAATTATGGTCACCGTGACGATGATGAAGGCTCATGGAACTGTTCACGACCAGCTAGTTACAACTAGTAATGATCTAGGATGATCAATATAAGTCTTCATATGTTCCATGGTCAGAGCGAATGATCTGGAAGACTAGTTGTATAACTGCTGCACATATGCCGCCTTTACTTAACGTTCAATGTATGCCATGCAAGTAACCAGTACACTAGTGTAGTGCCAGTAGATTCATCACCGAACCACTGTAATAGATCTATCAGAAAAATTTCCTCTTCTCCTCATCGTACTTTAAGCATAGCAAATTATATCTTCATGTCCCATTTGCAATCAACGATAGGTACTAGTCCGACGGCGTTGGTCATTTGGATAGTCGGGAATTGGATCTAAGATCATGTACCTATCTTGGATATTCGAGAGAAATTACCTTGAGACGATCAAAGTTGTTAAGTGGAAATTTCGCTTATCTTTTAGGCGGAGAGAGGAGGGGTTATCTGCCCGTATTGAGTAATTTTGGTACGGTCCATCTGGACGGTATGTTATGAGATGGATAGATAGATTAATTTGACCTTAAATGATATGCCAGAATACTGAGATGATAAACTCAATAAATGAGTCTCAGGCTGCAGTTGAAGTGTGTGAGTATGATATACATTGCTTGATGAACAAACGCAATAGCTTCAAAGGGATTTGATATTGGATGGGGATAGATAGAGGCAAGGTTAGTCTGAAAGGCTTGACAGGCGTATGTTAAATGTAGATTATTAATCTAGTTGATAATCCTTGATCTATTGTCCTTTGAACCTCCTTTAGTGAGCCAGATTGATTTATGGAAGCTACTAGTATATACCGTGACATTGAGTATCCCAAACTTGAGGTTGGAAGATAATTGTCATAACTATTATGTAAAGAACTCCATACGAAAAAAAATCAAATGGGGATAACGTCAAAAGGATTCCTCTGAATTCATAGGGCCAGGCTCTAACACAATGAAGTGAAGGATCACAACCTGTCAAGTATACTGATAGATACTTAATTTTTCTAATTATCACAGTGGGTATAAAAGGATTGGTTCTCCATGTCGTTTTGGAGTACCCATTATAAATGCGCTGCCCAGAGGAAGAGCCCTCGCGAGTCGATGAAAGGGAACGGCGTATTGCCAAATAAGGAAAGTAAATTTCCGACGCGTCGTGATCACGTGGCCGCGACAGCAGCCGGAGCGCACAGCCCTACGCGCGACTTTCTCCTCCGTCCCGTACAGCCATTCGTCCAAGACCGTTTAATCTCAGTCACTGAGCGACTAAGCATCTGAATGTATATCGCAACATCTGGGCACTGTATTCGCGCTACTGAACGGCAGAAGCAACCCTCGATTCAGTATCTAGGTCCAGCCAGGGAAGAAAACATTTACTTCTCCTATGTAGATCCGCAACGGAACTCCTTTTAATGCTTCCATGAATATCGGATTTACAACCCTCTCCGAGGGCCAAGAGAGCGAATCGGACGGTGAGCCTTGCTGTAGAATCCCGACCTTCGTGTTCTAGTAGGAAATTGGCTAAACAATCCTTAGGTCATGATTGCTTTCCTTGATCCGCGTCAAGGTCAGGGAGATCCGTAACATTCATTTACTCCTTGAAAATTACTTGTGACTTTACACCTATCCATCAATACCATCAATATATCCACAATGAGAACTCGAATAACATTTGTACGGTCACTGGCAGAAGCGATGCCCAACAAGTCCAACAATTCCAGATCATGTCACTGACTAGAATAGATCTGGAATCAAATTGGCAAGAGTGTCGATTCTGATAGATAATAATGAAGACCAACGCAGGCATGGTGTGCACATCAAGCAATGATTTTGGCCATGACACAGCAATCCTCGGACTACCCCACATCTCTACTCTGACATACTGTGGGAGACAGGGACAATAGAAAAGTAAGATGATGATGTCATTCGTAGGTCTCTTTACTGTGCTTATTGATATTCTATCTCACAGCTTCAGCGAGGCAAGACTCTATAGATAAAGAATTTATAGCTTCATGGCCTCGGAACCACCATTCTATCTAAGTATGCTGGTCACTTTCGGTCTTGGCAATTAACGGCTCCTCCTAACCTCCGTCCATCTCATGTCCGTCGCACGGCGTAGGGTCACAAAGGTTTTCCAAGCGTCTCACTCTCCTGAACATATTTCAGAATAACAGGATGGTGGTGTTCTAAAATGGATATGAAGGCTTATTGCTACACCGTGATTACATATTTGATTACTAGCATCCCATTTTCTAGGGACGTCATGGGAGATTTATGTGAACCCCGCGGCCGTCGACCCTTCAAATCCAATCACTCTTAAAAACACACTAGTGTCTCTTACTAGGAATATAAAATACTGCTGGACGGGAGATGAACATCATCAAAAAGAAAATAATACGCCCTATTTTGGTCCATCTGCCATGATTTTCGATATTGCTTGGAAATTTTTTCAAAAAAAAATCGTGTCTAGACTGTCAACATTTATTCTCTATGGATCCAAACTGTCATCGTATTAGTTGATTTCGAATTTTTTGCTTCAAATGCCGTCCTAGAAGCTGTCTCACACCATTTCCTAGAAGACTGGCTTCTCGATTCCATAAACTACCATGCCGACATGCTATTCTCCTCGAATAAAATAAAGGGCAAACAATAGCCTCTTCAACCTACACTATATCTTTCCCCTATTGTCACTCGAGGCTGTCTCGGCTCCTAAACTCCGAAGACCTGACATTACAGGCAGCGCTTTCCCAACCTCTTCTCACTATCAATCTTCGACGGGCGATATTGGCCTTTGATGAACATTTTTATGCATACTCCTTAGTCTTGTTGTTGGCTATTTGTGGGCAGCGGGGCGAGCGGAGGCTCGCTCAAGTAGGCCATCATTCTGAGAAGCATGCAAAGCGCTTTGTTACTTGTCGTTGTCTTATTTTCATCTTGGAATCTTGATGTTCTCTGCGCTATGGCTGTAATCCTACTGGCAGTGATTTCAACTGAAAAAGCGCTCAAACTCTTCCCGTTTGGATAATCATACTGATATTCTGTTGGGCTCCTTAAGCTTGTGATTTTGAAAAATCAAGAAAGTTCTTTTCCGCACTGGGTGGCACTGCTAGTGCCGGTATTGTTATGTCGTCCATCATGATACTCGAAGGGACGCTCTTCGAGCTGTACACGATCATTGACCACTGGCACTGTTCATTGACTGTTTGTATTCGGTATTCCCTAGTTTTAGGCTCAAGTTCTTCCACAGGCCATGATGAACCGCAGCTATGCAATGATTTCCGAGAATCTAGCCATCATGGCACGCGGGGCGTAGGCATACCATCCAGAGAAACATTCTAGGCATCATTCTAGGCACTTATTTATTACAGTATCTTTCTGATGCCTACCAGTACTTGATCAACCCTTTATCAATTTTAATTGCACTTGGGTCTCTGCTCTGGTTACTTTCCAATAGGGTCTGGCCAGTGACGAATGATCCACCACCTTCCCGAGACAGACCCTGTACGCAGTAATCATCCCACCCTTCTGAGTGTACAATGCGTTACAGCTCATGATGGACTCATGTATATTAAGACAACGAATCACTTGAGTCCTAGGTTATAGCTCTAATAATAGCTATTTACACTGGCGGTGCTAAGGTGAACCCCCACATTCTCAGGCTGTATCGCCCATTATGCCTCACTAGAAAGCTTCTATGTCAAAAAACTAACGTTACGTTCTGGATCCCACCAGAGCCATATGTCCTCTGACCCTCTGAATTTGACCTCGAGCTATACGTTATGTGGGATAAGAATAACTTCGGCGCGGCTCCTTCAATCACATTCCTCATGCATCCCGTCCCTAAGCATTGCAATTTCATAATTGTTACCATTCAGGCAATCTTATAATCTGAACCAAGCTGCTATGTTAGCCAATCAAAGTAGACATGGCGATCACCGACTTTACTCTATCACCACCTGGCTCCCTGCTGAAGATTCTAGAAATAGAACTAACCCCTTAAAGATTTCTTTGAGTCGTGTTGACAGCGCTAGTGAGTAGCAGACCTGCTGCTTTTAGATTTGAGATGCAGGTTAGGAGGAGCGACGCCAATCCTGGATGTGGTATTTGCCATTTAACGCAGTATACTTGTAGGCGGGGGATCGTCCTCCATATTCGGAATGTGTCCGTTCATGAATTTCTGGATCGCATTTGATGGGATTCCACGGGCACTACTGAGTACTTGGCAAAATCAACTGGGGTTATCCATGCATATACTCCTCTAAGTAATGAGGACTCAGTAGTGCCTTAATTGCTCTTAAAGTCTATTGTACTAAGTATTTGTTATTTCATCTGTGCACTGTGCAATGTCTTTACTGCTACAAAAGTAATACAATGGGTTCCGGTAGATCGAATTGCATGGCATCGCAGTACACAGATCATATCATCAAGCTCACCCTGAGGGTGTGCCTTATCAGTTTCATTATTCGTTATTGTTGTTGAATTTATTATTGTTAGCTTCATTACCGTTGTTGGGTGTACCTCCAATGTTGTCCTGTTTACCGTTGACTGTTGACGTTGACCGATCGCGCACATCATGGATTAATGCTGTTCCTGGTATCCAAGGATCTTGTGTCTCTTTTCTGTCCGCCAGTGTTAGTGGGTCTTTGTCAATGAGCTGGGAAGCAGAAAAAGGAGCATCTGAAAGCTGTGTCATTGACTGGACCGTCACTACCAATCGTTGACCAATCGTACAGCAGAATACTAAGTGTGGATATGAACTCAAACCGAGAAGTACCAATAACGGAGAGTCACGGCATCTGGACTTCTCCTCTCGGACAGATTAAGTCATTTTGTTTTGCCCGGACATCTGGTAAAAATGTAAGCTAGAAAGGAAGAGAAGCCAAACTTAATTCACGACTACTTATATCTCATTGGCCAATTTATGACTACGTCATGATTCACGGTAGTTAAGTTCCATAACGAGAAGTAGAAGGTGGCTGCCAGTGGT
>KN837289.1:147396-160852 GCA_000827215.1 Sphaerobolus stellatus SS14 | reverse complement strand
CCCTCCCTGCGTCTCCCCGCGTCTCCCAAGATTTTTTCTTTCTCAGGCTCATGGCCAAGCCTATTCCGTGCTAGTCACCATCGAAGTCGATAGCCACTAATTTTCGGACCCGTACTAGAATCGATACAATACACTTCCGTGTTATCAAGACGTTATTCCCTTACCTGGGTGGGCCTAGGAACGCTCACTACGCTACGTCAGGATCCTCGGCTCGAATTTCCCGGAAATCTACCTCGAAGCCGAAGTCGAAGTCGAAGTATGAATTATAAACACCTGATACACTCAGTTAGGAGGATGAATGAGCTCTTCTCTTCTCAATTCTGACCAATAATGCTATGCCGTATTCGATTTGAAGTAGGCCCTACAATAAGAAAGGTGCCGAAGAACTTGCAAGAAATGCTGGTATCCAATGAAAGTGCATAATGTGCGTTCGAAGTCACTTACGGAATTCGAAGCTGATGGCGGTGAAGTTGCCGTGAGAGTGTATAGGCCAGGCCAGCAGGTTCAAGAGGAACGGAAATCCGGAATTACGTTACGTTGCCTTGCCTAGAGCTACCTTCGGGCGATCCGAAATAAAAGAAAATCTGTGATACCCATGGACTGCTTTGACACCGACAGACGATGCTACGAGACCTTCACTACAGTCTTACATTGCGACCGTCGTCGGCTCCTCATTCTTCTGCAGTTATCAAGTAAGTAAACCAGAGCTCTCCGCTTGCGAATTCGGAAGACCGCCGCGCCTCTCCCACACCCATGCCTCACCGATTTCGCACGCCCTTCTATAAGCACATAAACGCATTCGGCAAAACAGAGGATCATCCGGTGGCCTCTTCCGCGTGCCCATTGAGGCCCATTGGTTAATGAGAAATGACAGTCTGTCCTAATCCAGTAAGAATCGTAGTTCCACTGGGGCTTCTGAATTCCTAACAGAATTCAGTTACGGATCCTCGTCTTCTTCCCCAGTGGAAACTCACCTTCTTTTCCCCCGTTTGGTATCCCTTCACCACCCATCTATTTTGAAATCTGTCATACCTACACCCTTTCCCTCCCGATCTAGAAGTCCGAAGCCTTTGATATCTATATTCGCCGTTTTTTCTGACAGAGCTTCGAGGGCCATCCCGCTTTCCTATCGCGTCAATATCACCCTTCGGCATTCGTGTGTTGGCTATACTTTGGCGCTAGGCTATCAGAATTAGATGTCAGGTGTATGCGCGCAGAATGTCACTCAGTGACTCACCGAGGATTGTCAATTACACAATTACACTATGGGGATCCCCAGAATCTCTTCCGTGAAGATCCTCTTAATGCGGTATGATACCGGTACCATAACGTTAACCGTCTACCTTCGGAGTGATTCTGAGTGGTGGGATTGGTGGCATTGCTAGGAGTGGGTATCCCCCTTCCTAATAGTTCTAAGTAGGGTAGTTCTACAGCATTTCCAATTCACTGGTTAAGGAAAGCTATTCCAAGCTCTGAGGAAATTTTCACATGTGCATCATATTGCGAGAATTCAAACAAGTATTAATAGTAACACCCTCTACCACTATATATGTCACTGTACTTCAAGTTCGGATCGCAGTTTGAAGAGGCAGCATGTCGGGTATTCTTAACTTTAGAGTCGGGCTGAGTTGGGCAGAGTTGACAGGTATTAGATAGGGTTAGATGGAAGAGTGAGCATCGGATTAGGGTTGTACTTAGCTTGATTCGATTGGATACGGGAATTATAATATGCATCGGTATTCAAATGGTATTCATGGCGAGTTGCGTTATGATGGACTGTAATGGGGACACATCGGCATTCAAATTTTCATAGTAAGTTGGAGTGGATTGGGTTGGATTACAAAAGGATCCTGTGGCTGAAGGCGCATCGGTTATTTAAATGGTAAATTCATTTGATTCTAGATTGGATTGGTGGAGCTAGAGAAGGGTACTACAAAGACTGATAGGGACTGATGCGAAGGGATAGTTTACAATCTAATTATGTAGATGTTATATTATATTTACGTACAGCCGAGCTCTGCACAGTAGGCTCAAAGTCTATCAAAACAAAACGTTTCTATTATCAAAACTAGTACCAAACTCAACCTCAAACGTGTTCCGCATCGAATTATTATTTAACGGAACAGTACAGCATTAGGACAAATCACTGAAGTCCTACGGCACTGACAGTCTGTCTGTGGATCCGCGTAACACGTTGCAGTTAACCAGCGTTCCAGCTTCATGATGCATGATGGTGGGCACGGGTATCATACCACATCAATATTTCATACGCATCAATCATACCGTTAAACCCGCGACTAGTACGCTACAGTCTACACACCACGAATTTCTAATGCTATACCCCGCACTCACCCCGTTCCGATCCTCTCCATCCCGTCCCGTTCCATTCCGCCACGTTGCATCCACCTCTCACCTACCACCCTGATACCCCAGACCTGATATTTGATTACTGCTGTCTACTTGCACAATGACCTACATTGATAATCAAAATTCGATACCTAACTACTGCAAGCAGATTCGGGAATCGGTTACTACTCGGTTTGATGACGCAGAATAAATCAAGTTGCTTTTGATAGCGGTAACGTAGGTAGATAGCGATAGCTAACGGGGATCCACGTCCTTAGTTCCGTTTACGACCGTGACCGTACCTCAATCCATGTAGCCTCATACTACAGTTGGTAATTATAGCCATGCCGTGGACTCTAAAAATGAAATTGATCAAAGTCCAAGTCGCAAGCCCTTCCAAACCCTAAGCATTGGTAAGTAATAATCTTCGTCTCTGCGATAATATACGGCTATTCGGATCTTTGGGACCGTGGACCGTGGCGCATAGTAAGGTGTATGGCGTTTGCTGAAGATGCGTTGGTGCATCGGCAGACCGAATCGGAGGATGAACCTGGCCGGTGTTCAGCGCCAGTGATGATTTTCACTCTGATTTATCGTTGTCATGCTGTGCAATACTCATTTTGTTAGTTGGAGTGGAGTGAAACGATTCTTATTTTTCTGAGTACGTAGTTGACTGTGCATTTTTCGGATCTTAGACTATTGGAATATTTGTTAGGAGATACGGGAGGAGCGCATACTATCACCAGACGAGAAGTCACGCAGCAAACAGGAAGCTGCGCACCCTCTTATAAGCCCAGCGCTTTGAGTAGGCATCAAGTGAGGATAGGGGATTTTTTTGTGGATTTATTAGGTAATTTTAGAAAACAAGTCACGTCAGCAGTAGGCCCCGTTTGGTACTGAACAGAAGTCACGCAGTGCGTGACTTCCTGTGTGATCATAGTATGCTTATTTTCCGCCGCCGTACAGCCTCCGTGACCGCAGACTAGCTGTACTCTTAGATAGTCTCGTGGTACGAGTTTTAGAAATTATAGAATGACTTTAGGAGTATCAATGCAATAAAATGCGGACTCGGATCTGGGTCGTCATCACCATTGCCAAGTCTCAGCGACACAGGACTCGGATAAACTGATACCCTCTTCACTGTCTCAGTAGTTCCGTGACCGCGCCCGCACCATGACCATGACCGTAGCTTAGATACTGTATACAATCTATACGAATTTCATAAGTAATAATTTTGGAATAATGGCCATACACTGCGAACTCGGATCTGCGTTACCGTTGTAAGTCTCTAGCTTGGCACTGAAGAGAAGTGACGGTGTAAACAAATTCCGCGGCCGCAAGCATGAGTTTAATCGCACTGCCGGCATACTTGAACTAATACTAATGACGTACTTAATCTACTAAGTGCCAATTAGAAATAATTCGCCATTCTTTGTGTTGATGTATTGCGAAATCGGATCTGCGAACTCTCGGTGCCATGGGTCAACCGACCTCAATCCCAAGCGGGCCATCCTATCTAATACTGATGGCGCACATACTTTACTGTGTCTCAATCTGCTAATATTTCTCACTTGTTTTGATGCATTGCAGACTCAGATCTGCGCTGCAGTTGCAATTGCCAGTTTCGGTGCCATCACTGTGCCCAATCAATAATTTTATTACCGACCTCACCTTACAACCGCAACCGCAACTACTCTCCTAGCCGCACTATGAGCATGACCGTAGCTAGAATGCTGTATAGACTTTTTACCAATTTGATAATAATTTTAGAATTGTAACCACACAGTGCGAACTCGGATCTGTGTAACGAGGCTCGGTGCCATGGCTAACTTTCTTTAATTTATTACCGACCTCAGTACTTCAGCGACCGCAACTGCTCTTATCCGCTCTCCTAGCCCTAAATAGGGCTGTACTGAAACGTAGATGTACACTCCTGCTCTAATTTATGAATTTGGTAATACTCTTTACCACGAGCTATTATTGGAGTCTGCAGACACTGCGAACTCGGATTCGGATCTGCGACAAAGCCTTGTCCCGTCCGCGGTCCAGCCTAAGGTGGCACAGGGTAAGCGATTTTTCAGCTTACTTCCGCAAATGTACCTGGACCCTACCATTGCCGTAACTGGAATGAATTCCTCTCGCTGAGTATTATTCTCCGCGTGAGCTATGATCGCCGTAGTGCATGCATACGCCGCGACCGCTCCCGCATAATCTCAATTGGAATGAGTGCCTAATGCTATGCTACCGCTCAATTCTACTTCCTAATCCTTAGCCTAAGTATCATCAGATTATACTGCATCTCCAGCGGATCTGTACACACTTGCAGACGGACTCGCGTAGAGATCCTTCCGTCCGTGACGTCAACGGCCGCCGCGGGGAGTAATGCTATGCTGGGCTGAAGCTCAACAATACAAGTAATTTTTTTCTCTTAGTCTTGGGGTTAGGGTTACGTAGGCTAATAATCAGGTTTGATGATCTTATTCAAGTCACAAGTTATGATTACCTATGTACATTGAATGCCATATGCTACAGTGCGGATTCGGATCTGCGTTCAGGTTACACATTATTGCGATCGCGATGACGACCTTTTTTCTGATATTTCTAGTATTCAATTGTATGACAAAGAAATCTTGGAAATATTAATAATTCACTACCTTGGAATTACTATTATCCTCTACAATTTGCAGGCTTTAATCGATTTCATATAACACAGCATACATCCGTGACTAACACTGCTCACAATATATTCACCCGCACCACTCTGAGCCAACATCAACAAATTAATAATTTCTCCGTATGCTCAGGTTCCTGCTCATTCGTACTCGGATTGTGATTTAGCTTAGTATTAACGTCACGTCATATTCCAAGGGTAAAAAAACGGCACATATGTAGATCCCTCGGTGATAGCATAAACATGATATATGCTGCATTTGACGATGATGATATTCATAATGACCTTGGCAAAAAAAAGAACACGAAAAAGAAAACTTATGCTTACAGATGCGTAATGATTTTCCGCCCTGCCCAATGGATCTTTTCGGGTGAAACAGCAAAGCCTGAGCTGAGCATCAGTCCGTGTTGAGTCGAGGCGTCCAAGTCCGTTACATCGACGGCGACAGCCAACGGTCCTCGTACCGTGGCCCGTCTACTATGCTGATATTGAAGACTTCCGGACTCTAATGTGTTTAGTGTACTCTAATGCTCACTTTTATTTCCGGCTCTAGCTACTTTGATTATGATGTTCGGTCCTAGATTTTAGTATTACGTTTCCAGATTCGAATTCGGTCTCGCGCCGCCGAAAATTAATGTTTCTACTAATCAATTGAGCTGTGAACATCCCTTTGACATAAATATATGATTTTTTTAAAAAGTCTTTTCCACTCGAACGAAATTAACTAGGAGCAGGATCCAGCGGTGCCTTTGTGTATGCTTCCCCTGCTAATTGTCCATAATAAAATATCTAGATTCACCGAGTTGAAGAACACATCTCCTAACTCGACGAACAATCCACAATCCCTTCTCGATCTAGAACGTCCGCGACATCGACGGACGTTCCTCATAGGCTGATGCTGTACTCCGTCCTAAGCCCAGACCATACCGAACTGGGCCTCTCCCGCCCTCTACATCTACTCTATTCACGTCTATTCTAGTTACAACCCTGACGTATACCTATATATCTAGATTCGAGTTTCAGTTGATTGAATTTAACCGAACGGACTATGAGCGGAGTAACCTCAGTACCACAGACCAGTACCACAGACCTAGGCCTAAGGGTAGCGCATATATCCTTCAGGGGTGCGCGTCCACCTCTGTCCACCTCCGCGTCTATGTCTGCCACCAAAACTTAACGGTATGAGCGGTAAAGTGTATTCATTCAAAGCTTCTTGGCAAGACGATTATGATTGTGAACGCAGACGCAGACGCGGATCTGCGTCAACATTTCCATATCCAAGCTCAGATCCCCCCGTCTATCTCCGTCTTCGCAACTTAGCATCCAATTTCTATCTATATACTACTTACTAGCAGCCAGCAGGCAAAATGCTAATCGTATCTAAAATCTGGAGTCCTCTGGCGTTACAGTAAATCTTACTCTGGTTAACGGTGCCGTCATCTAATATTCTTATCCAGTTTGAGTGGCACCACTCCTCTTCCTCCCTGATCGTCCAACGAAAACATTCGGATCTGCGTTTAATATCTTTTTTTGGCCGCTGCGTCCTCCTCAGGCATAGGTACCGATACCTCCTGACCTTCGGTCCGTAAATGCGTGATGAAAGATATCGGTAGGTCTTGCAATGACTTTATGGAGGCTCCTCCCCGCTCATGATGAGGTTCTACTCTTACGACGCAGACTCGGATCTATTTCAGAGTTATGAACTAGCACGCCATACCTAGCCTATAATTATCTTCGTCCGAGTCCATCTCGTCCGCCTCCACCTCCGCATCACAATGAAAGCAGTGCAGAAAGATTCTAGGTCTATGTAGGTAAATCCGTATCATACATACATACATACACCGTCTATTAATACCTCACTGCTTAATACTTCTAATCCTACGACTCTTATACGGACTCACAAAAATCAAGCCGCCATCAAATCACGAAATATTGATCAAACAACTTTGTCCTCGCGAGTCACGTTCCCCTCGCGCATCCATCTTTCCGGGATAAATAACCTTGGATCCGACTCTATCTCTCCCATCCTCCTCAGCATGCTTAGGGCGCTTCCACGATGGGGAGAGCGCTTTTCTCATACAGCTCTCGAAAGGCGCTCCCTCATGATAGATGAATATATGCTGCATGTCTACGACTCCACCCGGATCTGGATCCTGCTATACCACTGACACGTTCGGTCCGCGAATGCGTGATGGCCATTGGGACTTGTGATTGATTATACAAACTCGCTATATGCCCTACTTACCCTGCTCTGAACGCTGACCCTGCTTAATGCTGCTGTGAATGGTCTTCTCCTCCTACGATAAACTCTCGGATTACCCTACATACCCTCCGAATCAAATTCCAGACTTTGCGTCGTGCTAACTCGAAAAGTAAACAAGTCCATCAATTCCAATATACCACTCATAACAGCATGGATCCGGCTTACCAAATTAAGAACTCCCCCGCACATGGCATATCTCCTCTTCGGCCAATGGCTTTGTGCTCTCCCATCCCCTCTCATAAGCGCTTCTACGGATTCCACTAGAACTCTGGGGCGCTCCCACTGTGGATTATTGACATCATGAATGTCTACGAGAACGCCCGCGATTCTGCTGGAACGTTGAGTCTGACGTCGGTCCGTGTATGCGCATGGGTGATGTCGATGAACGCGGGCGCTATGTAGCGCACTGCTCCCCGACCCACCATCCTCCCCAGACTCAGACTCAGCGCTTCGAATTTAACTTCTCCCCCTACGAATCCACCCGCATCCGGTTTGCATAGTGTATATCATTCTGTCCGTGATGTCCGTGGTGGCTGGCCAACGATAATCACGTCCACTCAACGAAATTTGACATTTATTCCCATCCTCCTCCTCATGCATGCTATTCACACTTTCTTTTTCTTCTGATTAAGCAGCCCCCTCTACCCTTAAATTCCCTATCGCGTCTAAGTAATACATCGATGAGATAGGGATGGCCAACGACTGACGAAATTTCTGTCAGCCCTGCAGAGCCCCATCCAACGAAAGCTGACATTTCCTCCCATGAGTCTGAATAATCCTCCTCTTCCTCATGCATATCCATATGTTTAGACCCTATCAAATTAATGTCTTCGTAGTATACTCCTTCTTCTCGCGCATCTGTCTTCCAGAATAAAATTAAAATCAAGTCTGAATGAATCATGTTCTGCACTCGACCTCCTCACTCAGCGCTTCCCTGGACCCTCATGATTATTGCTCTTCATTACTCTTCCGACTTCACCCAGATCTAAAACACACTTTATCTCTCCGTCCGTGAGTGCATGATGCCGATGAAAAAGAAAGAAAGAAACAATCCACCAACCAAAGTCAAGCATCTGTCAATGTCAGTGAAGCCTCCCCATGCACACAGTGCATATGATTGATAGAGCCATCCTTCGGTCCCTGCATGCGTGATGTCGATGAATAATAAATTTACCAATGTACGTACTTACCTCGAATCATAGGGCGTAGTTTACGCTCACTGTGTACATGCTTAGAGATCTCGAGACTCGGCGCGCTTCTACAGTCTCCTGTTATGAAAACTTACGCCTCACTCAGTACTGTTGTTAATGATACTAATAATACACTACTTGTGTAGACCCACCACCTAGCTGAGTAGAATATCCTGCCTTCGGTCGGTGAGCTTGAACAGTATTAAACAATATGCTCCTCAGCCTCTTCTCCTCATACATGGGCTCGGAAAGCTAAGCGCTTTTTCTTGGGTACACCATTAATGACCGAGTCGGATCTTCCTATCCTATCCTAAAATAACCAGGTCAGTCTGATAATTATAACCACCCTCGTACTATCAACGCGCCGTCTTTCCGCAATAAACGTCCGTGACACAAACAGACATCCCGCATCGATATCTGCATCTGCAGTTGCCTGCCTCCTCGTGCTTCAAAAGTTCAGGCGCTTCTTCTCCTACGATAACCCACGGGACGCAGACTCATTGACGCAGAGTCGGATCTGCCTACATCCTCTGACCTCATCGCCATCGCCATCCATCCGCGATGCAGTAAAACTGAAATCAGGAATAAACGTCCGCGAGCCTGACAGGGCATCTGCAGTTCGCTCCCATCCTCGCATTCTTTAATTTCCCACGCGTGAAAATTCTCTTGCACGTACGATGGCTCGGCTGTGCCTGCGTCCGCGTACGTCTGGATCCTGGCAGTGTCTGGATATACAGTATACTCTGCGTCCCAATCTCGTCTGGGTTTGCGCCTGTGTATGCATACTCCAGCACAGGCATCTGGCGTCGTGTCTGCGTCTGTGTGTCCACCTCCACCTCCGCGCCGTCGACGGCTCCCTGTGCATTGACACTCATGATCAACGGTGCTGCTCATTCATCTTCGTCTTGCTCATGCAGTGCTACGTCCTCAATTACCGCTGAATCAGTCGACACGGAATAGTGGACAAGGTGCCCCCGGCCCTCTTACTCATGCTGCAGGAATCCTACCAAACCAGGAAGTTAGTAAGGAAAATGGTCACGGTGTTTCTTACACATAATATGTTGCGTTGATGCACATGCCGGCACGTGGGGAGAGTTGGCAGCCCCCGAGCCAGTCAGTCAGGGCGTATTCTCGCTTGTCCACCCGCTCGCTCGCTCATGCCAAATTCGTCTTGCTCATGCCAGAGCGTAATCAATACTGAATAATACAATAATGATCATGATGCTCTGACCCTCTTACTCATTGATGAATTAATTAGTAAGGATATTCTGTTGGGGAGAGGGGGACTTGGGACTTTGAGATATTTTTTTTTCGAGCCCTCTCCCGCTGCAATACGTAGAATAACAGGGTGAAATAAAATATCTTATAACTCTTAATCATTCTCAAATGAAAATGACACGCTTTTTTATTCATACATACGTACCTACCTCGGTCCTCCTTTCAGAAATACGCAAATAAATAAATTCTGAATCCCCGGCTGATATCTTGCACCGTGATTCTACCGTCATCGCCTACCACGACGTCACTTACAAATTACATAAAATTAGTAACGAAATTTTCCGTTGTGATGCGTGCATGGACGTAGACTCAGACTCGTTCGCTCATACCAACTCCGTTTTTCTCATGCTGTGTTACCGGTAGACCTCGAGCAACTCGAGCGATCACGACCTCACCTTACGTGAAAACTTTAAATAAATTAGTAACGTCGTTTTTTCCCTGTGATGCGTGGATAGCCAGTGAGTGGATGTGGACATGGGCAGCTTGTGATGCGTGGGCTGGGCAGTAGGTGGCCACTGGTTGGGTGGTTTGATTTGATTTGGTGTGGGGGGTATCAGTGGGGGATCGCTGTGCGGGCTGGTTGGCTGGCGCCTCGGACTTGCGATTATATTTTTATTTCTTTTCCCCCTCTCCTGGACCTCCTCCCCGTAGAGCCACACACCCTCCAAATCACCCATAAACATACAAATGTAAAAATAAAAATAAATAGCCCACACACCAGCTTTCTCCATCTAGCATATACGCGCATATATCAATCAGTTAGTCTCTACTCTGCGTGATGGGGCACCACCATCCATCGTTGAAGTCCATTCAAGTCCGAGTTGCCCATACTATGCTGATCAACAATAGTAGTCATAGTCCCAAGGCGAAAGACCCGCTAATATGTTTCACTGTTTGGAAAATCGGAATTATGTGCGAGGCTGGCTCGGGCGGTATCGGAGACGTCGCGCCGTCGGGTAAAAAATGTTTCGGACAAAGGAGCCCGCATGCGAAGTCGCACTTGCACCAAGATCGCACTCGAAATCGCACATCACACAGTAAAAGATGAAGAGTGTATAACATGTTTTAATTCTTTATTGTTTAATAACTTCTTTGACGTCCCCATGACTCTTGTGAGAAAACATAGTGTTACAATACTTTACAGAACCCATACGAAAACCGAAATGAAATGAAATAGTACGAAAATCGAAACCGAAACCACGGGAAAGAAATAAGAGGATAGTGATAAGCCCGTTCACCGGAGGTGAGGGTAAAATAGATAATAAGAGGCATAATAGGTGTTGGGTTGGGTTGGTGGTACAACAATCCGGTCCGGGTAACATAAGATGAGAAGGGAATAAAGATCGAGAATCGAGAAGGTGATGTCTATTTTGATGGGGTGCTCGAGGTGCCCGAGGCGAATGTGTGCAAGTGCAGGTGCCCGAAGTATGGTGCGGTGCCACTGGTGGCGGGGTTTGGGGAGTGCGCAGGCGCAGGATATGGGCTGCCGCTGGCTCGGATTGAGATGAAGCGGGCTAGAGTGCGAGTGTGGTAGTGCACCGCTCGTGGGTGGGTGGGGTGCATGTGGTAGTGCACCGCTCGTAGTGGTGTGGGTGGGTGATAATAAGACACTGCTATACAGTCGTGTTACAACGCGGTCGTGCGCGTGCATCACCAGTCGTCATCGTCATCGTCGTCTATGCTCGTCCGTCCGCTGCTCAGCACACCTCCAACCTCAACGGCGTGTTCACATATCGCTTGCCGTTGCCCGTCGCAGCGCGCAACGCACCCGCCATGGGGCACGGCTTGGGCGTATGGCGGTTGAGGATCATGCCCGCAACCATCTTTGCGCGCTGGGTGCGCTGGTCCTCGGGTGAGACAGCGGGGGGGCTGTTCCCGGGGGAGGTGGACGAGGAGGAGGATGAAGAGGTAGAAGAGAGGGGCGAGGGCACGTAGGACGCGGGGGAGGGGGGCGAGCGTGCGATGATAGTGAGGCGGGGGCGGGAGGACGTCTCTGGTGCGGTGGGGATGACGAGGGAGAGTTTGGGCAGACGACCGGCTTTCGAGGGCGAAGGGCCTGAGGGAGAAGGTTAGTGGGTGCATGGGTGTGAGCTAGTGGGGAAACATACAAGGACGAGCCATGGAGAAAGCGTTAGATCTGCAGCGGGTGGAGGCAGGCATTATCGAGGTGAAAAGTAGTGGTAGATATAGTACGGTCGGTTGGCAAGTAAGTTCGGCGGGGGCAATGTGGAACAATCCAAGGGATCACGATCTCTATTATAACCTTCACCCCCGTCACATGGGCGTCACACTACAACAAGAAGGCAACAACAACATCTCGACATCTCCGCGGCCACACCGCCTCGTCGGCTCCATACCCGTGGCAGTCTTTGATGGCGACACCCACAGCCGCCCCTCACGAATCCATCTATCACGAGCCCTTCCATATCGGGCTTCGCCCCACCAGATCTCAGATCTTCCTGTGTTTGGAGCAGTGCCCCGACCGGCTGGCCTCGGCTTTCTAGCTGGCGCCCGTCGAGCCTCCTGCATCTCGGAACGGGTGCGAAAGTAGCCGTTAGGGAACTGCTGTACTGTCTTTCCGTGTTCGCATCTGTCGGGCAAGGGAGGCTGAGCAGCCCCTCTACGTTCTTCCCCTCGATCACGAATACATTCATACCTTGGACCTAGACGGTCTTCCTGCAGATCAGCTCTAGACTCAACGTATTCCCGTACGAAACTCGTCTTCGGACATGCAAATCCGTCCGACGCCAAGCAACGACATCTAGACCTCAACGATGTACAGCCTGTCGACGTCGACGTGATAACGATGATCCAGTGTATACTATTGTCCTCAGAAGCACCGCGCGACTAATGGTAATCCTTCGAGCTTCGCCAACGCTCGCACCCTTTCAGCCGGATCTTCACCCGAAGCCCGACCTTCCTCCGTCCCACCACATCTCATCCACTTCTCTCCACCAGAAGTTTTCTCACCCACCCAACATCTTCCCAATGAAGACTCACGTCCCCCACCCATACATCGTCGCCTATTGTCCCCCTCGCGCTTAATAAATATAGGAATTACGTCTCTTTGTCCCCCCCATATAAGGCAACTCCCTTCCCCTTCTACACAAGAATACTTACGCGCACGCGAACCAGAACCCTTTGACCTTGTCTCTAATTCTAAGCGAAGGGATTTGCTCTCGGATGTATGGACAAACATCCCTTTCAGCCTTAGAGCTTAGTCCCCGTCGGTTGCGTCGATAGTCGTCGGCAGCCGGTGTTCAGCGTTATCTGCCACCCATCCTAGGGAGTTGTTATCCTTGCCCATGAATCCGCCTTGTCCTGTCCTTGGCTCTTAGATAAGCTACGCTTTTTGTCATCGTCCATTGTTCCTTAAGTGAGCCTCCATCTCCGTCATCGAATCCCCATCCATCACTGCATTGTCCTTGTATTTACGGTCCCTTTGATTCTTGTCATACCTGAGCTCGCACTATCAAGGGTTGAGGTATAGGTATGCTATCGGCTATCCATCCGTCCGTTGCATTTCGCGTACAATTCAGTCAATCACGACGAAGCTTTCGCCTTTAACGTTTGAGGCTCAAACTCAAATGGGTATGCAGGCGCGCTTTTTGTTTCGTTATTGTTTCCGGTCGACGCCAGTCTCCGAAGACGAGCTCGAGTCTTGAGCTGACTTTTGAGTTCGAGGGGCGATTCAGCTGGCTATTTGAG
>KN837289.1:133747-144054 GCA_000827215.1 Sphaerobolus stellatus SS14 | reverse complement strand
TTTTTTATTTGGCACGTATGACCGACATTAGGTATTTTTTAGGAGGCGAGCCTCATGGTGATGGGCTTGTATGATTAGGGGTATGGAGGTGGGTTGTATGACTGCGGCGTAAGTGAGGAAGGAACTACGTGAAGTTTGGCGGGTAAGGCGGTAAGTCGGTACGACTATTTTTAATTTATCTACAGCCTGCTGAGACTTTACTCTTGAGTAGGTACATGCATATATAGGCACGGAAGCTGTCGAATTATGCATTAATGGGTGGCAGTTTATCATTTCTTATTTTACAGCCCGGATAAATATATATGAGCCTCAATAATCTATCAACTCCCCTGTAATTTCTAATGTCTAAGAATGCCGGACTTCAAATGTATTTACACCTCGAGCTCGGGCCCGCGCCATCACCAGCCTCAGACTCTCCCACCAACAACAACGCGCAACAACCCCGGATCCTAATCCAACTCCGGACAAATATGATCAACCCTTCGTCTTCCGTCAACCATCCAAAATCAATCATTATATGTATATATAGGCAAAGCAGTTAACACGGGCGCGGAGCTCGGAACGGAGGAGGGTTGGAGGGCAGTGACGGAGAGTCTGAACATGGCGGTGAGTTACAACGGCGTCGCGGATATCAAAGTGCCTAAGAGCTAGGCTCTAGCCAGTATTCTCCTAAACAAGCTTTCAAAAATCAGTGCCAATGGCATGCATCAAGGTTGGGCTATCGAAGGCTCGGAGTGCTATGGCATACCTCCATACAAGTTTCCCCGTAGGGTATCGACTTCTCGAGAGCAGGTGCCAGTGATCGCGACCACATAATTACTGGTTACCAGACTGGAAGTTGATCATGATAGCACTGGCCTCCCGAACGGATCCCTCCTATATCAGAATTCCAAGGCCCAACAAAGTAAATCACGGCATGCATCATGAATTATAGGATAAGTATTCTCTAGGCTTTCCATTTGGGTAGGGTACGACTCTGGTCTCGAGTCTAAGCACATGGTCAGAGCCAGAGGTAGATAATACTAATAGCATTCCGGATCTCCCTCGTTTCTAAATTAACGGAGGACTAGCACGCATCAGTTGACGATATAATTAAGTATTTAATGCCTAGGTATTCGAGGAGGGCCTTGAGCATATGGGCATGCATATGATGTCGGGGCCGCCGACAACGTTTGGAGGTCGGTTAAATCAATCCTAAATATTAAATCCTGGTTTGTTTATTGATATCCATGCTACTTTCAAAGTGCATTTTCGTGACTTCGCTAATGATACTGTATATTCGATCCGTATATTCGGCCTGTCTAAGTAATTGAGTATTGAGCTATTTTTACAGCACTCCGAGTAGGTCCAGGTAGGTCCTCATACGCGGTCAATATTAATACCAGTCGCTGCTGCGTACTCACAATACCAATTAAAAAACGGATCTGTATATACATATCTTTACCAGTATCACTCCTAGGTTCCCAAGATGCATATATAGTGTCTTCCTCAGGCATGGGCATGCTCCCTTGATTGATCTCACTCCTGCCTGAGGCCGGCCTCCTGCCCAATACGAAATACACACACACCGCGCACGCATACGGACAATACGGACTTAAATTTAAATTTAAATTTTTGGCATATCACCCGCTTTAATAGCCTACGGATCGTCCCTTGTCGCCTGTTCATACATTTTCGCACCTAAGCTCGAGGCTATCAATCTGACTGAATAGATGAATGACACAATATGCTATATGTGTCCGCATCCGGTATCCGTGCAGTCTATCCCTTTTTGGGAGGTGCCGACGCGTCCATCCATCTAAGTCCAGCGACATCTATCTAATCTCGTCGCATAACTGCAGCAGCCTGTCGCATCTCATAAATCAACACCACGGTTTCGAAATCATTATTGGCCCTCCGTCGTCTATGTATCCCAATTAAGCCATCATTTCGTCTCTTGTTGGCCTCCTATCGTCTGCTTACGCCAATAAATCACATCAAATCAAATCCACTTTTAAGCCGCATGCTGTGCGCCGAGGCGAAGATTTAAATTGAAGTTCGATAGACGATGGTGGTGAGGGACGAAATAGTTGTATTTTTATAGCGTGTTTTTTTATTGATGGAGATGTTTTCCTTGAGCTAATGGCTTGACTTGAGCTAGTAGGCGGCTTGGCGACTCCTGACATCACTCTGGATCGTGCTGAGTTTCGAGTCACGCTACCATTCGCAGGCTCGTGTGCCGCTATTAGTACGTAAATATCGTTATTTTATTTGCTAGTAAATTTCTTTACATAATTTTACATCATCTGTTACAATACGGAAGCTGTTATTATTGAGCGATAAACTCCCTCCCTCCCTCCCTCCCGCTCCGCTCCCCCGCCTCCACACGAATTCAACGAGGATCTGAGTCCCAAACAAGCACCTCCCCGTGCCCGTCATCATCCATCCACCCCTGCCCTCAGTGACATCGACTATACAACTTCGAGCCAGCCGAATCCACCATGGGTATTGATTATCGAGATTGAGATCTGCAGAAGTGATGCCTGCCAAGCATGCGACCGTAGCGGCGGGCAGCGTCGCCTTTAGATAGGCCCAAAATCCAGCCTAAGCCTAATAAAGCATGTAAATCGCAGCGTTCCTCATGCAGCGTGCTTGTTCCTTAGATGTCTTTATCTTATCAGACCAAGTAATTCGGTTAAGCAATCCACCAACGCGCACTCAGACCGATAGAGACCGACGGACCAACATCCGAACATCCGTCATCCAGTCGCTTAATTAAACGATTCGACAAATCTGCAATTCCCAGCTAATTAAAGTATTCCCAAGCACGAGGGCGAAAGGGTCGAGAACGGTGAAAGATGTGTTCCCTCGCTTCGTCCCATACCTGCAGATCAATGAATGGCTATGTGCGGTCGCCCTCCTTGGCATTCCACTTCGTGGTCTTACCTAACCCTGACGGTCGGTTGTTAGGCGAATTTTCAGTTTCGGTTTCGGTCCTTTTCGGTCTCGATTTAGGTGGGGATTTTCAGGGATTTTCAGAGCCAAGTTCTTTTTATTTACTTACTTTGGGGGTTCGCATTCAGGCAGGGATGGGAGGGTGGATTGGATGGATGGATGGGGAGGAGATTAATGTCGTTCAAGTTGGGAATAGTAGCCGAGGGGGTGTTGATTGAAGGATAGGGGGAAAGACTAGGCTTCTGTTCTGTTCTCTGTTCTTTTTTTCTTTTCTTTAAGGAGAGCCACCACCAAGGAAGACGATCCTGTAGTGGTTGCTAACAAACAGCCTAATCCTGCTCAAGTCGAAAGGATCCGGAAGTATTAACCCTTAGTCCTTAATCGGGGTCGAACCTGGCCTGTTTACTTTTGTTCTCGGACGCTCAAGGATGGGGTTTTATTTACGATCTCTTTTCCTTTCTTCTTTTTTCAAAATGGTGGAGACCTTGTCAATGATCAGGCGTTGGTGGAGTGGGTGGACCCATCCATTGGCATTAGCTTCGATTCAAGTTTAACCTTAGGCTAAGGCCTAATGGATCATGAATCATGATCTATGATCCCAGGTGGGTTCATAACTCATATCGTACCCCTCTTCTCATACCTTTTATACCTGTAGGCCCGAATATTAATTAACGAAGTAGGTCACGCTGAGTAGGAGAAGTCGGAGAAGTCGATGGAGGATTTGCACGCCCCACGAATCAGAAGTCAATTGCAAATTCGTCGAGGAGTGTAGTGCCACTAGGGGTACTGGTCACGGTCTGTAGGCTTTCACCGAGAATCCTGATGCTTAGCTAAGGATCTTAGCTTAATCGACTCTTTGCAAGATCGAGGGAGGGTCGATTCAGCTGGATTCGAAATTGCAGGGGAATGAACTAATGGGCTAGGCGATCCATCCGTCGCGTTGAAGCTGCATCACGCCCCAACGGACCGGGATATACTTTATATCCCGTCTTTCGACCTTGTTCCTTTACTTTCTTTAATCTTCGATGTTTCAGCCTGCAGGTCGTAGCCTTCCATCATGATTCAATCATATTCACATCTAACCCCACCCACCCCGATTCATAGAATCCCCAAAATCTATCAAGCTCTTGATCAAGCCTGCACATATGATATACTTAGGTTCACATTTTGGCAATTAAGCTCATCTCACCCTCAATTTCGAATTGGCAGGTGGAGAATGTCACTTTCTCTCTCAAAATGTGCTGCGATCATCGGTATCAAGTCAAACTATATTCACGTTCATGTTCAAGCGTTTTGGAATTTCAGATTCCTCGAAATATACTCCGGTCCATCAAGCATCAACTTGAAGTTGGCTGAAGTTCAAGATTGCTATATTTGCTTGTAAGAAGTTCGTATTAAATCTTTGAGCCTTACTTATCTAGTCGTCTGAGACCTCCGTTTAATTTATTTTCCTATGGAATCTATCAAGCATCAAGCCTATACTTACACACACCTCAGACTCGCAGTATGATACACATAAGTCCCTTTATTCCACCTCTTAAATTCCATTCGCTTCCCTATAAGACAACTGTTAATTACTCAAGAGAAGTTACACTGGATTTCAAGCTAGATAGCTATAGAATAAAATACACCATTCTCCCATCAAAGCGGGAGCGTAACTGCGCCGATAACCCTAGACCTATCTCCAAACCTTCCTATCCATTCAGTCCTTCATCCCATCGTATCACACCGGGCCTCCATGCATGGTTCATCATCATCTACCCTCAATATGCCACCCTTCCTCCACTCTCCCAAACAATCCCAAACTCCGCTCCCCAATTTAAATCCATCAACCTCACTCCTGCAATCGTATGCTTAGATCCGTTCAATGAGACTTGTCCAATTAAAAGACTCATCGCATTCCTCCCTTGATTTAATTTTAGGTACCTATTGATCCTTACACAGGAGATTCAACCTACCCTGTTAATTCTCTGGATAGAACTCACTTTCGAAACGGAATCGATAGGACAAGTAGATGGGCTCGGATAGAGCATTTGTCGTTTGTCGTCCCTTCAAGTTCATCAGCTATTCTTAGGTATAGACCGAACCTGACTCGGTCAGTACTTTCCCCTTTGGTGAGTTGAACCTGACTTTCTAAGATATATCCGCGCTATAGTTACTTACTTTTTTGATAGATAGGGTTTTAGTTCAGAGATATACAGAGGGAAAGAGTGAAGAGATGTCGGGGGCTCGGTGGAGGGATATAATCAGTGTTCACCGTACCATTGAGTGATCCTCCCAGGTTAAGTAATATATGCTAAAGCAAACTGTTAGGGACAATAACCAATTATAAGGCTCGGCTTCAGGCTCACTATCCTCTTTGTATGTATTTCTTTTCTTTTTTTTTCGCTTTCCATGCATACATGATCTGGCAAATTTGTTGACTATCTACGCGACTTGCCTGAGAAATAGGATTATAAATTCAAGATGATTCGGTGTCTAATGGCATCCCCGTATGAATATCAACAGCGCCCAACCTAATAATCTCACTCAGGAGCTCCGTCCCTTCACTTCCACCCACCAAGTTCCCTGACCCGGGCCGGTGTCGATCTCGACCCCTTGCATCCAAACGCCACATTTAGTTCACGGCTACAGAAAATGAATGATATGAATTGTTTTAATGAATTGCACTTGCTTTTCACCGAGATTTTTTCGAGTATTGATGGACCCTCTATTGGGAGAGTGGGATTGGTATGGGGTAATGTATGTCGTCATGGTAAGGGTTTCGCTGCATCGAGGATGTGCTCTTCGTTTTAGGTGAGGTACATGAAAAATCATTTAAATAATTAATCCCGTTTAGACCATCTCCTAAACGAGAAAGAAGCTTGAATCCCGTCATCTCAAAATTTTTGGAAAAAAACGCAATAAGTCGTCTTTTCAGGCTGGGGTACTACTAGTACGTGTCTCAAAAATTGCTGTCCTACTCACTCAGAATTTACATAAAATACTTATATTAGTGTAAAACATGACTCAGATCTTTGTTTTCCCTGACTGCAATTTTTTGGAATTTAGTAGCCGGAGTGGAGTAAGGTTATGATTATAACGACAGCGCATCCGTGAGCGGGGCCTCCATCGTCAACTTCATCAATTCGGACTTGAATTCGGGGATGCGATGTATACTTTGAGTGTTTGGTGACGTAGAGATGATGTTTCCTATTCGTTCATTGGATAATGGCGTAAGGCCATCATCTGATTTGGATAGGGATGCAGACGTGACAGTAAGAGTAAGAGGCCTCACCGTCATTGAAGAGTCATTTCAAGGCATTGGGAAGTGCATAGATCTCTTTGCAAGATTTAACTTAAAATTAAAAGGACGATTATTGAGAAAATGATTTTACAATGAGTAATCACCTAGCTTAGATTATTTTTGATGCTCATTCTGGAAGCATCTACACCTGCCCCGGGTCATCCTGGATCCATGATCATATTCACCGTCATTTCCCTCTGGAACAGCTTCTCATTCGCCTGACCAATCATCCATAATCACCCCCACTTGCTCACTCGAAATAGCCATCACTCCAAGATCACGCTGACTCGGACCTAAACATGGTGGATATATGCGCCGCCTCAGGGTATACACCATCCCTACTTTTTTTTTTCTAACGCGCGTCTGTCCTAAATAGCGTGAAATATCTAACTGTGACATCACCATCGGAAATTCTTCCCACTTTCTCATATCAGCAGCTTCAAAGGCGAACGAACGAAAGAGGGCATACCTGCATAGGCAATCACCCGCCTATATAAATTTATTGAGGAAACGAATTACTGGATTATACAACCCTGGTCTTCTTGGTCTTCTTTCCAAGTTGTAGGACTTCCCATCACATGCTATTACATTGCATAAATGCATAAGTGCCGCCGCCGTATTTATGGAAATATGATAGGGATGAATCTGGATGTATAGAAGCTGATAGAAGCTACACCAGTAGACCCAGGGATGTCCAAATGGGTAGGGTCATTAGGGATGGCGTGAAGGAGATTCGTAAATTCGAAGGATTCCTCACCATACTCACTGACGTAAGCCGCCACCACATCATGATCTACAGTTCTACATGCCACTCCCTGCCATCCAACAAGTGGTTGGTTCACGTAATAATATGCGTGCTGCGTACGGGTAATAGATGGCGCGAGCATTTACTTCAGGGATGGAAAAATGAAGAATGCGGAATTAGGGGGAAAAATGGAGAGAATATAGCCCATGCAACTGCGGCCGGCCTGCCGTTTTTCGCAGGTTAGGATTTGGAGATGTATCAATGGTCCAGTGTGAATTGCGCGGAAAATACACGTGCTCAACTATGGGATAATAGGGCTGCTTTACTGATTGGTCTGATTCGACGTTCAAAAGAAGTTCCTTTACTTATTACGTCGGTAGAACGTCCTCATCCAATTAAAGGCCCCGTTATTATCCGAGGCGCTTTCTTTCTGAGAGCTTTGACGCATATGTTGGCACTATGTCTCTTGAGAGTTAAAAAATACTCTTCCTGTCCCACACAACATCAGTTGCCCGTCTTCGGCAAGTGTCAGAAACTTCCACGAGACTCAGTTATTCATTTGCGACATGCGAAATAGACTCTCCGCCGTTTAAATCCGAAATCCCAAAGTAATAAGCAACTCAACAGACTCTATCACGGTACATGAAGAGCTATGGTATGTATGATATAACTAAGGCGAAATAAAATACTAGTTTAGTAAGCATAAGGTTCGCTTGGACTCGCCGATTTTCCTTCCCAATTAATCAACTAAATATGGCTTCGCCTTCAAATTCCTCCACCACGACAATCAATATCTTCACAGAACATATGGCTAGCTGGAGAATCACGGAGTTTGTGGCTGACGACACGCACGGGAATAAGAACACTGAGCTATAACCCGGGGTGCATAAAAGGTCATACTGGTCATGAAACTGATTTGGATCCGAATTCGAATCGGTAGAAGCTCTGAACCATCTTCGATTACTCGATAATTCCGTGTAATAATTTTCCCTTCAGCCTGTCTTAACTGCGAAGTTAGGTATCGTGGAGATAGACATATAAAACATCAAATAAAGGAACATATAATCAGCATGAATGCCTATCGCCACCCAGGTCGTTATGTCGTTAATTTAAGACAATCATATAAACTAGGTGAAGTAGCTATTATTGCATCAATTCAGTCGCATGAGGTCGTGTGTCGCATCATGGCGGTTGATACGCGACGCGACGCGTCACAGAAATCCGGATGTGTTTCGCGTACCGTAGTATATAGTAGGTGGGTAATTTTGAGACATTAGTCTGTTATAACTAGGTCTTTTTGCAACCCAAGTAGTAAGGATTTTATATTTCCTGCTCGCTACAGATGTTTGACCGAGTCCTCGATGTGTTACATTGATGTTTGATGATCTAAGATAGATGCCTACAGCATTTTTGATTGAGCAGATTAATTTGACAATTGAACATGTCTAATTTACAAAAATCCAGACCCTACCCGGTGCATGTCTTCATTGACATTTCATACTCATTAGTACTCTTCGCATGATCAAGTTCGTCTAACCTGACATAGAATCTCTCAATCTCATCACCTAAATCAGTCTTCAACTAGCTGATTAACCTTATTTAACCACGCTGCAAACCTGCTTCTAGAGTCGCACGGTCACACAACCATCTGATTCCGGTATAACCGAGCTATATCTTTCATGGAACCTGAAGAGACAACAGTATGCCTCCAATCATTGACTAGCCCGGTTAGTACCCTGCAGGCCAAGCCCCCTGTTATATATGAGAGGGCAGATGACTCTGTGTAAGTATAGTCCTGAAACCGCCTCAGCTGGTGACCTAGACAATCTAGAGCTATGTAATGCACAACATAATCATCATAATTTTTATTGGTGTAAGCCCTCCTATCCAGGGTCATATGATTTATATCTATACGACGAACAATGAATTCTAACAATTTATAACAAGACTGTAGGTTTCTAGGTCGCTGGGAGCCATCGTGTTTGGCACTTCTATTTACCCGTTCCGCTACATGCTCTGTTTAAGCTCAACAATATCACCAGGCCAGACGATTTCTTTTGGAAACATTACCATTCTAGCCGAGTAAGAATACCCATGTATTAGCATTCTACTATAACTGGCTGATGCACTACATGTGATGCAGTGTTCCATCTTCTGAACTGATCTAATCCGGAGAAATTCTCAGGAATCCCATACTATGTACCGGCTATCTATCCGAGCTCAAAGAGAAATACAAGATCATACCGGAAAGGGTCGGGGCTGGAAATGGTCTGACGAAGTGGGGTATATGCTCTATGCTATATTACTCGATTTAGAAGTCGGTGATGTAGATGATACCCCGTGAGCACATTATTCTCAAGGGACCCCTATTATTACACAACTCAACCCATGCTTCTACGACGTAAATGTGGAGTATATTCGAGTTCAGCGGAAAGATGTGACATAAACGGTGCTCTATCTGTGCTTTCATTATAACTGACTTTAATTTTGAAAAGGGACGGGGATAAATTTGAGTTGGACTAAGAGTTTAGTAATATGTACGAATAATTATTGTTTTGATTAAGATTACCAAAGCTTTGGTAGAACAGTCGGGGACCTCGTTGAAGGAATTCATAATATTACATAGCAGTGGAGTACTAGTATTTTAGACTTTTATTTATTTTTAAATTTAGGTATCCGTTGTCCTTTTGCTGACCGCAGACCGTAAGGATCAGCTCTAATGAGAGTCTTCACCGTCCGCGGCGACAGACTCACAAGCACCTTAGTAAACATTAGCTTGCCATGATGACGTTACAGGATACCATGCTCATGAAGGCTGTATTGATCCATCACGTCGACCTTTACATCAGTCAAGAATGTGCGCGAGACGCATCAAGAATTCTGTTGTCGGGACTCCATTAGCCTAAGGCTATTACTACGTCATGGCATTACACTATCTTGCCATAGACCTAAAGCCAAGAGTTTGGAAATACCGGACTCTGAGCCGCAACAGTTCGGAGGTAAGAAGACGTAATGATACTCTTGAAGTCGGTGAGATTCAATTCCCATACTGAGGTACAGCTGCCAGTGCCCAGTGGTGTCCATCTGATGGGTTTTCTGTAACAGCTGAACCGTGCATCTTGAATGTCTGATTCCGAAAATCAGATAGAAAATGAGTTTCGGCATCCTACACACATGGTATCAACATTATTGCGCTCCAGAAGTCATGATAGATCAAACCACTCGCCGCGAAGTTAGGGCATTAATGCGACTTTAGTAATAGGTATCCTGTCTTTGAAACGACGAATGATAATTTATTCGAATGAGCACTATGAAGCTTCTGAGTATTATTTTTTCCAGAGG
>KN837289.1:106615-118375 GCA_000827215.1 Sphaerobolus stellatus SS14 | reverse complement strand
GTATACTGGGTATTTACCATTAGCAAAAATACAGAAAGTAGAGAAATCAGCTCAGCTTCACAGGCAACATATTCACACTTAGTGTGAACAAAGGGAGCATATGAGAAAGAACATATGAGTAAGTCTGCCAGCTGCAAAGCTGACCCAATATATTCAAGGATAATGTGGTCAAAAGAAACAAACATATGACTAAGCCTGCCAGCTGCAAAACTGACCCAAAGAGTCTGGTATTGCTCCCAAACATACCTAAGGGTAGTATGGCTTCAGTGCAGGTGAGAAGACTATAAGGATGCTGTGTGAGGGTATAATGATCTATTATAACAATATCTATTAAATATCTATTCCTCCCACAAATCTTCACTCTCAATGCTGAACTGTTCTGAATCCTCCCCACTCTGTCCTCATGCTCTACATTATCTCTGCTGGTGTCCTGTCTGCTGGGTTCAAGTGCTCCTGTGGAACTTGTGGATATTCTGGATGAACCTCAGACACATTGTTTACCCTGCTCTGTGAATACTTTAATTGAGGAGGGTTTCTCTTATTCCTGGTGTTTGCTGTGGGTCTATCCTGTTTGCTTGCTTGATGGCTGTAACCCTTGATCTGTCTTTTCTCATCTGCAAAATTTTATGAACCCCCTAAGTCCAAGGCATACATTGCTAAGGGATGTGATGAAATCAAACTGGTATGTGCAGTTGCTGTGAAAGTATAGCATCATTTTATCATCCATCAATCTATCCAATGTATTCACAGCTTCAAAGCTCTACTAAGCATAAAGATATGTTTTTCAACATCCAATATAGTTATGACAATCCCAATCATATACACTCCGTGGTTGTCAATGTTTTAATCTGACTGCTGTGTCATTCAGGTCCTATGAATGCTATGCTATTTAGGTGATCCAATATTTTGTTTTTAAACTCACAAATGAAGACCTGGATGGAAGAAAAAAGACAAAGGAGAAACAAAGAGAAAAATAAAAATAAAAATAACAATGAAAATAACAATGAAATCCAAATAAGATGGGGGGAATGGGAGACTGCAGCTTGTCTTAACAGTTAAAAAGGATAAGAGAGAGAGAAAGAGAGGTGGGGGGTTAGTTTGGGGTGGGAGAGGTGAGGGCCTGCTTTTTTCTTTTTCTTTTTTTTTCTGGGAGGTTGTGGAGGTTTGATGGAAGTGTGGGAACCAAACAGAGGAGCAGGGAGGCTAGCAGACAGATTGGACCCAGGAGTTTTAAGGGAGTGCAAACATCATGGAGGGGGCAAGGACCTGGGAAAATGAGGGCAAGTAAGGACAAACAGGTGTGGCAGGGGTTAAAGGGGCTGTGGGAGACCAGGTGGGGCTGGGGCAGGTGTGGAACCTGTCTGGGACCTGAGGTTTTGGGGAAGTGCAGAAGTCATGGAGAGGGCAAGGACATGAAAAAATGAGGGAAAGTATGGACAAAACAGGTGCAGCAGGGGTTAAAGGAGGCCATGGGAGGCCAGGCCAGGCCAGGCCAGGCTGGGATGGACATGGGACCTGTCTGGGACCTGGTGTTCTGGGGGCATGTCAAGAGGATGAGGGCAGAAAGGAAAGGATTTGGGTGGATGCTGACTCTAAACAGGCAACAGGGTGGATTAGGGTACCCTAAACCAGAAGGAATACATATAGGTTCGTACTTTCCTTGATCTGACCAGTAATTTCACCACCTCATTATATTATATTAAAGATGCGAGTTCCATATCAAGCCGAACTGAGTCAGAAAGGCAAGAAATTCTAGCTTTATCTTGAGAAGTGGCAAGCACCGGTCATTGGAATATAAAAAAAGTGATGATAGATAAGTGTTTCTTTCTACTCACTGCTATACTTTATGGTGCGTTTAAGTGCCTGCTCTCTATTCCTTCTAAGTACTCAGCTAAGTCCTCAGCAATTCCAAATGCTTTCATTATAATTTGTCAATTCCATATTATTCAGGCTATCCTGCGCTTGGATGCTGATGGTGGCACCCGTGAGGGGGCTCCGAGGCTTTCTCTAGCATTCAAATTCCGGATGCTTATCTATTTCCGTCAAGCTCAGCGATGTAGAACTCTGGAGGAATGGCCAACCTTCAAAGCACGGTTCTTTCAACGCTTAAAAAGGCTCTGCTTGACTGATTCTGCTGCGAGCTTAACTGAACCTGAGCTCGATCATGGTACAATAGAGACCGAAGAAGATGAACAGGAAGATATGTTACCACCAGAAAGACGCATAAATCGCTTCAACTGGCTGCAGATCTACTTCGAAAAGAATTGGTTTTCACAAACATGGCTTGGTATGTCATTTCACGTCTTGAAGAATTCGATGACTCATTCTGATTCATTTAGTCCACATCACCGACATTAATTTACCCCCAGGTCAGACTAAGGATGGCACATACACAACAAATAACTGGTCCGAAGCTGCGTTTCTGACTTTCAACAAAGTGTTTCTCAATCTTCGTAAAAATAAACGGTGATTTCGTGTCATTATCCTTCTCTATTCAGCACTTAAAACAGTAACTACTTGTTTAAGGATTGATCGTCTTGCAGCCATTATCCTTGGAGAATGTTTCCCTTTTTACGAATTTTGGCCCTCTGCTGAAGCCCGCATTCCAAGGCGAATAGAAGATATGTATTTTCGTGCATATCAGCTATGGGATAACAACCATGTTATCGCATTTCCTGAGAGAACATTTCGTGTTAGGGATCTCCGGTTAATCAAGCTTATAAATTTCTACTGCATAATTGATTTGACTCACATTAAGCAGAGATGGACATCCCACCGTTTACCATGTAGACCTTAAAATCCCGAAGTGCTTCCCATGTCCTGAATGGGAACAAACAGGGAAGTGATGCACACATCAGCGTGCTTCACAGCTTTTTGAAGCTAGCGGGCCTGTAGGCGAATGGACAGGTATTAATTTATGACATCTCTTCATTCAGGAATAGTTACTAAGAGCCTTTGCTAGAGCACTAAATGCAAGCACAGAAACAATTACCTTTCGCACTTTCAAAGTCAAATAGGACCCAAACAAGTCAAGTGAACATTGAAGAAGGCAGCGGAACATCTATAGGAACAGGAGTCGTCTCTTTTCCATCCGGACATTCCCCTTCAGACACCACAATTCTCCGCCATATAGAAGAGCTCATTCCAAAGCTTCAACAAATGGAAATGAGAAAGCATCTCCCCGGAGTCGTAGACAGCCTACCTCAGGCTTCTGCTCCCCCAGGAAATGGATCTTCGCAGCGAATTGAGAGTAGCGAAGGCTGTGAGTTGTGCCATTAACATATCAGTTTTATTTATCTTACTTAGTTTTGTGTTAGTTCGTTCTGGTTGGTCCCAGAAAGAAGGACGACCACTGATTTCCAGACCACTCTTTGCATATCGGGCGAAGTCAAAGCACCGCATACCTGGTGTTCGTTTCAGTGAGAAGCGTGGCCAAAAAGGAGGTGTCAGGCTTAGTCGAAATAGTCTCCTCAAGCAACACATTGTTGGAAATAATGGCCATCCAGGTTCTAAAAAGCAAACCACCCGACGCAATGGAATCAAGAAAGCTACGACTTCGAGCGCTTTGGCTTCCAATATTGTAAGCATGTTATTATTGTAAATTTATATATTAAGGAAATATTTCAGGTGGAACTCATGCGTCCCTACACATTTGTGTAGAGGCGCATCAGACTATTAGCCGGACCAATAGCAAATAGTCAGATGCGTCTCTACACATCTGTGTAGCGACGCATCAGACCCAATAGCCGGTGCATCTCTACACAAATGTGTAGAGACGCATCAGCCCATTAGCCGGGCCAATAGCAAATAGTCTGATGCGTCTCTACACATCTGTGTAGAGTCGCATCAGACCCAATAGCCGGTGCGTCTCTACACAAATGTGTAGAGACGCATCAGACCATTAGCCAGACCAATAGCAAATGGTCTGATGCGTCTCTACACATCTGTGTAGGAACGCATCAGACCCAATATCCGGTGCGTCTCTACACAAATATTAGCCTGACGCATCAGACCATTAGCCGGACCAATAGCAAATGGTCTGTTGTTTCAGGGGAAAAATCTGGTGCTTCGCGCCAACCATAGGCCGGTGCAGATGTCCGGAAATGATCAGTTTGCCCATAGGCGCGGCAATTCTGGCTGACATAATCTGCGTGCTCCCTGTACCCCCGGGCGCCTTAGGGTACAGGGAAATAGCACCCCAGCAGATCCCGGGCAGCGGAAGAATAAACGGAACTGCGAAAAACAGCTTGAATACGCAACCGGGAACCGAGAACATTCCCTAGCTACAATTGAGAAGAACAACCGCAGGACTCCAATTTAACCCTAAAAAAGTTGCATCATTACATTAACAATTAAAATCGAACTTTTCGCCCATATCAACACTTCATGCACAGTTCTCCCTAACCCACATCGAAAATATAAACATATATTGCCTACATCCTGCAATCATAAACATACATGATTACAGCCCTCAAACCCCTAAGTGACAACAGAACAGATGGGAGCCTTAACAGTTGGGACTGTCAGCCATGAAAGTCAAGGAGCGAAACGGTTAATGATATGTCAGGAGGCAAACAAAGTAATTGCGCACCTTGCGTTCGAACCCGATGGATGGCCTCCTCTGCCAACTCAAACCGCCTCTCGCAGCCCTGGGATCGCAGAGTGTCGCAGGTGTTACACACTGCAAGCTCCTTGGCCAGAACTCTTGCGAGTCGGTGAGGAAAAAGGGGGATGGGAGCAACAGGTCACTAGCTTCGTGGCTGGGCACCCTCCAGACTTGCTCTGGGATCGCAGAGTGTCGTGGGTGTTACACATTGCAAGCTCCTTGGCCAGAACTATTGCGAGTCGAGGAGGAGGCGAGGAGGGAGAACTCCCCAGCGTCGTGTTCGTGGGAAAGAATACCAGCCCAGATGCGGCGCAGCCACTCCACGTGACCTGTTCAAACGCGCCAGCTACCCATGCCGCTTTCAGATCATCTAGTTCACTGAAAACAACCTTTTAGGCTTCTACCGTGCAGCACTAATATCAGGTCCTTGTAGACCTCGAGACAGGCTACATCCATCCTCACACTGAAAAGGTAAGACGACACGGGAGTAGGAGGCAAGGAGCGTGTTGTGTAACTATGTGGGCGTATGTACAGGTATGGATGTGTCACGGAGAGTGACGAAGGTCGCGTTCACACTCCCACCTGGGGTCGGGGGGGGGGCAATAAGGGTAGGAACCTAAGGGAAGAGGAGGAGTGGTCAGGAGGGGGAGGGAATGTATGGGAAGGGGGGGGGGGGGGGCATGTATGGGAAGGTTAGAGGTCGTATTTGAGTGATAATGATATGAGAGAAGATGAGAATATATAGAGAGGTTAGAAGATCTTGTTCGAGTGATAAGTTGGATTGAGTGATAAAGTTGGGTTTACTTCTACGGTCGCGGATCTTCTCGGGCTTCTACGGTCGCGGATCTTCTCGGCGGGATCACGCTGTGCCTAGCGGCGGCGGCTCGTAAGGGTCTGGATCTCTGTTGGGCAGGTTTTTGCCGTTCGTGTTCTTCCCTGGTGTTGGTTGTGCCCCTCGTTGCGGTCGGAGGGACGGGGATGGGACGAGGTAGTGACATGTTCATTGGCTGGATAGGCTCCTCCGGCGGGTCGTCGATTTCTCGTATCGCTTCGAGTGTGGCTTGGTCGTCGCGAATTGCTTCTGCGCGTAGTTCGCGTCCTTCGTCCGTGTCCTGCGCTAGGTAGAACCTCTTCATCCTGTTCGCGTGTACTCTTCCCGCGATAGTGCTGCCGGCCATTGTCTTCAATATGTACGAGTTGTGGATTCTTTCTTGTACGACGAGTGGGCCGAACCAGGGTGGAGATAGTTTTAATCTTGCTTCACGGTTCTGAGGGTTAAAGTAGCGGGAATTGTGAACCAGTACGAGGTCGTCCTTTTTGAATGTCTTCTCCTTAGCCCGCTTGTCGAAATAGATTTTGCGTTTGGCTTGCTTAGCGGTGAAGTGGTCTAATGTAGCGTCTCTTTCTGCGTCCAGGAATTCGAAGTGGAGTGCCGTCTCTGGGTCGAGTTCTGCTAGCTGGTCTAAGTCGATCGAGTCGTCCGATAATCCGAATAGTACGCTTCGTGGCGATGTTCCGAGCACGGGCGTAATGCGGTCATTGAGGATTTCGATTGCTCTTGAAAAGTGGTCGGGCCACGCAGATCCTATAACGACTTCGGCTGTTGAGGGCATGTTCGGGTTGCATAGTTTAGCCAGGGTATGTAGGAGTAGCTTGTTTTCGTTTTCGATGAGTCCGTTGCAGTTTGGGGAGTACGCTGGGGAGTGTTCATGCGTTATGTGATATTGGTCGCAGATGGCTGTCATATCTGTTCCACCGAAGTGCGTGCCGTTGTCGGTAAGTAGTAAACTGGGTGCTCTGTATAAGGATGATATTTCCGCGATGGTGTCTGCTGAAAATTTCCCGTCTGCGGGTTTCTTCAGTTTTCTCGCCCACACGAAACGGGTCATGTAGTCGACGACCATCAAAACCTCGCAGTAGCCGTCTTTCCCGACGGGTAATTTGAGGTAGTCGGCCGCAATCATGTCGAATGGTCTCAAGCGTATGATTGGGCGCAGTAGAAAGTTCAGGAACCGAGGACCGAAATGTTGGCAAGTTGCGCAGGTAGCGGGGATTTCTGTCGCGTGTCTGCTTAGTTGTGGCCAGTCGTGTTTGGCTCTCATTTCTCCGATCAGGATGTCCCTGGCCCAGTGGCACGACTCGTGGAATGCTTTCATCTGCTTGTATCCTTCCTCGTTTGTTAAGCATTCTACTTTCTTTGTTGATCCGGGCCTAATGTACCAGAGGGATCCTTGGTCCACGAAGTATCGGCACGCTTGACGCCTAAGGTCCGTTTTCTCGCTATCTGATAAGTTCTTGTCTATGGACAGTCCTGTTAACCAGCTTAAGATGGCGGATCTCGGGTCGTTCTCGAACCGTGCTAGTAATTGAGTGCTTCGTGGGTCGGGCTCTATGAGCATACAGCCTGACGTTTGTAGGTGGTAAACGTCGTTCGTGATTCCTTCGGTGCTTTCCCACCCGGGGTTGAGGGGTTCGCTCGGTTGCTGTGAGAGGCACGCCCACCTCGATATTCCGTCCGCTGCGTTGCTTGTCCCGGGCATATGAATGAAGTTGATAATATTGTACGACAGGATATATTCCTTCCATCGCATATGTGCGGCGGGTAGGGAATCATTATGTAGCATATCCCTGACTGCTTGGCAGTCGGTCACTAGTATAACCTGCTCGCCTAGGATATACTTGCGGAATTGTTCCAGGGCGTATTTCGCGGCTGCCAGCTCGAGTACGAAGGAGTGCTGGTGGTGTTCGGAAGGATGGTTCAGTCTTGAAGCGAAGGCGATGGGATGTATTTTCTTGATTGTCGAGCCGTCTGGTAGTGTCTTTGTGTGTTCTTGAGCGAGGAATGCGCCGAAACCAATTTTGCACGCGTCTACTCCGACTATAAATGGTTGTCCGTGTTTAGGGGGTTTTCTCGATGGGGCAGATGTCAACATGCCCTTCAGCTTCGCGAATGTTTGTCTGTGTTTCTCGTCCCACTGCTCTTTGATGGATGTGTTTTGTAATGCTAGTTTGTATGCTCCTTTGCGGCCTTTTTTTCCGTGCGCTAATAGTTCTCTTGGGATGCCTCTTGTGAGTCGGTATAACGGTTCGGCTTCTTTCGCGAAGCAGTGCATGCTCGGCCTGAAATAGCTTACCGTGCTCAAGAATGACAGTACTTCTGTGGCTGTCGTGGGTGTTGGCCATAGAAGAATAGGGGCTATTTTCGATGGGTCGTTGGTCACGCCTTCTTTGGACAAGCAGAGTCCGCCCCACGTTAGTTGTTTCACGAACAACTTGAGTTTGCTGGGGGAGATGGATAGCCCTTTCTCGCAGGCTAGTCTGAATGTTTTCCGGAGTCTGTCGAAAAGGGTTTCCCAGTCGTCGTCCGCTTCGATTACGTCGTCCATCATAGTCTCCATTTCCGTACCCATCATTTCGCTGAATGTGTGGTTTATCATTTCATGGGCTGTGCTGCCTGCGCTGGTTAGTCCAAAGGGCATTCGAGCCCACGCGAAGTATCCCAGGTCGTCGACTTTAAACGCTAAATAACCCCAATCCGACTGTCGCACCGCGCACGCGTGGTACGCTGCTGCGAGGTCAATTCCTATATACCAATCATGCCCGGCCATCTTGCTCTGTTTTGCAGCTAGGTCGCCGGTTGGGAATGTTGGGACCTTCGTGACCGCGTTTAACGCGCGAAAATTATTGCATAGTCGCCATCCGGGCTCGTGTTGAGGCGGAGCGGGTACGAGGTTACGGTCGTGTGGGTCTTCGGGGTGCGGTAGTGGAGCTCCAGCTTCTTTGCAGGCTGCGTTTGCCAGTATTCGGAGGTGTTTCGTGTCATAATGTGAGTGTTTAGGATCCTTGGGTGCTAGCACGATGGGGTTAATACATTTGACGTCCTTGTGGTGGATAGGTACGATGACACCCGAGTCCAATAATTTCCGAACGTGCTTCTTTAGCCAGTCGCTTTGCGCCGATGGTAATGCTGTTGCCTTTGCGCTTCTGGGGAGCACTGCGTCGGCCGGGACGTCGATGCGATGCTCTACGCACTTGACGGGTCGTACTTCGCTTAGGTTCCGCGCGAAGATCTCGGCGTATTCGGTTACAAGGCTTCGGATTCGGTTCTTTTGGTCTGGTGTGCATTCTTCGCCGATTGTTATCTCTTTCTGTATTTCCGCGAGTCTAGCCGGGTCTTGTGGTTCTTGTAAGTCGCTGCTTTGTCTCAACGCTTCGACTAGCTCATGTGTCCGTTTGCGTTCTTCGATGTAGTGTTTGCTGTTGATGCCTCTAGCGGAGAATGGGTGTGGAGTGTCTTTTGGCTGTATTGCCAGCGCGGGTACGTGTGTGTATGGGTCAAATATGTCTATTGGGGATATTGACAACAGTTCTACGGTAGGTTCTGCTCGCTCTGCGTTTTCGTTAGCAGGGGGTCTGTCGGTCGGTTCATGAGAGCCGTCGACTATCAGTGGTTGATTCTGCTGTGATGGGTGTGGGCTCTCTATGGGTTTGGGTTCCGTTTCGTCGACTGTTGTTGATTGTCGCCTGGTTTGCTGTGTGGTCGTGGTGGTTGTGTTGCGAACGTGGTTTACTTCGTCGCCTCTGGGCGGGTTCTCTGCGGGGCTCGCTTCGTCGCTTCTGAGCGACCGTTGCGTGATTATAGCTGTGCCTGGGGTTATTGGTTCGAGCCTTCCGGTCCTGTGTTGAGGTCCGTTGGGAGTGTGCTGGGGCCTATTGGGGGCTGGGATTGGTCCGGGGAACGCTCTCGGTACGCGTGGTGCCCTGTGGGTTGTGATGTCTGGCGTGAGGGGTGGTGGAGCTAGCCTGGGGGATGGACGGGCAGGGGTACTGGGCTTTTGTGTGTTCGGGTCTCTTGTCGGTTGAACTCTGTCCGGTGCGAGGGGTGGTGGAGCTAGCCTGGGGGATGGGCGAGCGGGGGCGATGGGCGTCTGTGCGTTCGGGTCTCTTGTCGGTTGAACTCGCACTTCCCGCTGGGTTCTGAACTCCTGGGGTAACCTGGGTGCGCGGTTGGGGATAGTGATCTTGACGGGTCCGACTCGAAAGGTAAGGGTGTCGTCGTTATAGTCCCTTGTGGCTCTCGTTATTCCGAGCCATGGTTTCCCTAATAGAATTTCGAATGCGCCTTGTGAGTCGAGTATTTCGAATATTATGTCGCATCCCACGCCCTCTACGTTCACGTGGAGGACAATGTATCCCCGAGATTTTATTATGTGCCCGCTCCCAACTTTGGCGCCAACTTCAGACTCTGCCGCGGTGCCAAGGTCTCTCTGCCATTGGGCCCATATGTGGGTATCTATTGCGCATAGTCCGGCGCCGTCGTCGACAGTGGCAAGAAATCGTATCGGTCGTTTGCCGGTGATGTCTGCAGGTGTGATGAATGAGTACTTGAAGCGGCCTAAGTCGTCGCGAGTCTCGCATAAGTGAATGATTTTGATTTGCTGATGGGGGTGTACAATGCTGCCGGTTCTTTGCTGTCGTGCCTGTAGCGCTTCGGTCTGAATCTGGAATAATCTTACGGGATCGGACGTGGTAGTATAATGGTTCGAGCTGGTCGCGTTATATTCGGTAGGGAGTACATCTTGCTCTGCATCTATTTCATTTGTATTCGTAATTAAGGAAAATTTCGGAACGTGCGTCGTGGCGGCGTCGTAGCTTGGATCGGGGACGACTTTTCGACTCACAAATCGTCCCCCTCGGTGTTTCCCAGAAATGCGTTGGGGTTTTGATAGTCCAGATTCTGGTAATCGTCATATAGAGTTTCTTGATTCTCGGGTGGAAAAGCGTAGTTGCGGTCGAATTCGTCGAATGTACCGGTTTCGATGTGGAACGCGGCGGTGGTTTTGACGTTCCTCACGGCGTTAAGGATGCTTGCCCCTACTATTCTTCGATATTGCTGTTCCTTTTCTGGCAGTGGGTTGTTGCGGAGACATTCGGCGGACTCCTTGTAGTGGCCTTTGTGTCCGCACCTCCAACACTCGCCGCTTCCGGGGGATGGGGAGCCGGGGGTTAGGGGAAAGGGTCTGGACGCATTCGGAACACCGTCTGCTCCGTAGGTTGCGAACCACTTGCCGATGGCGTTCTCATATTGGCGGATTCCGTCTGGCGTTGCTTCGAAGCTGTTGTTGGTCGGGGGGTTTGCGTTCTTTGTTCCATCTGTAGCATACGAAACGGTGTTGTTCGTGACGGGTCTGAGGGCTCGACTTGAGCGAGGTTCGTTGGAGTTGCTGAATGGGCTCGGTGTAGTGAAAGCATTTGAAGTGGTGAAATTCGACGGCAAGTTGTTGAATGAGCTCGGTGTAGTAAAAGCGTTCGAAGTATTGAAGTTTGCTGGTATCTGGCGTGATTGAGGACCGGCCCTCTGGGGCCTGCTGTTTGATTGCATGTTTTGAGTGGAAAATCTGGATATCGAGTCTAGCTGAGATTGGATGTGTTCTTGTTGCACGGCGATTTTGGCGATGTATGCATGATCGAGCGCTTCTATATCCGCGCATAGGTTCTCTAACGCGGGTCCTTGTGCGCCGTATGCTGGTAACCTATCCCTTATGAGTGGGGGTAGGTGGCGGTAAGCGTGTCGTCCTTTGGATGTTTCGGATGCATCGTTGATTTTGGAGCCCAAGTACCGCAGCTTTTCCACGAATTGGGCTATGGCCCATTCAGGTTCGCTGTCGCTGCTTTCCGCGTTTCGCTTCGGGAGGTCCTTATCTGAGATGCGGAGGTCATAGAACTCGTCGACATCCTTCGTCGTGTTGATATATGTGTTGCGAGGCGGATACATTCTCTTCCATTCTTTTTCGAGTAGTTTCCAGTCCGTCTTGACGTCTTCCGGTAATTCTTCGAAACGTCGTGCAGCCTCGGCGCGTAGCTTTAGTTCGAAGTACTTGCATCTCGCTGCGTCGGTGGACATGCGCGCGTCGGCGAAGTGTGCTTTAATTTCCTTCAACCAGTCCCATCCATTCTCCTTCATTCCTCCACTGAAAGTTGGTACGGCGGTTGCCATGGTAATTCCGCGGATAGGGCTTGGCTTTGGAGAGGCTGGGGGGGAAGATGGCGGCGTGTGGAATAGGGGAGATAACGGGGGCGAAGGATATGGGGATAAGGGGTTTAAGGGGTCTGGGGATGGTACGGTAGGTGGGGATAGTGGGGGTGACGGGGAT
>KN837289.1:31091-58998 GCA_000827215.1 Sphaerobolus stellatus SS14 | reverse complement strand
ACTCAAAACATATCCTCAGGGGCCGGTCTATGTAAATTGGCTTTTGTTAAATTCGTATTCCCAATATTAATGTAACTCTAGGCCGGTCTTATTACCTACGATGGCATAACTGCCCAAGCAGCATTCCAAGATTTTGATGCCAATAATAAGGATCCGAAGGCCTACCTTCTGATGACTTTTATTTATCATGGAGTCAACGTAAGTCAGTTGTCCTACAAGTGAAGTTCCGCTCAATGATCACCATATTAGATAAACAACCGATCCACTGGAACCACTGCCTTCATCTTTTATGATGGGCCCGTGCCTCCTAATGGAACATATGATGCATTCTTTAATGCGCCAGGTCTTCTTGATAATGATGTTAAGACTCGCTCCTTCCTCGATTTTCAAGCAAGTATCGTAATTCCCAATCCTACGAGGTTCGTCGTCATCTTTTATTAGATGTTAGATAGACTAATACGTTGAGCAGAACGACAGGGGACGTTGTTCCAATTCTTCGCTATACTAAACCTATAGTCGATGAGATCATAAAGCAGAATCTGGTCAGTTTCTGTTCAAATAACTATTATTAAATCATTCACTGATAACAAAACGAGAATCTCACGTCGACCTTCTACGAAGGGGCAGAGTTTGTCATGTGTACAATGGAACCTCTCCACTCCACCCTGTTTGATCGTTCTACCGGTGGCGCATATCCCCATTCTCGAGCGCATCCTTGGACACCTCTCAATGTGTTCATGGCATACAGAGATACTGTCTCTGACGAGGAGACTATTCTGGCTATTAGAGCGGCGTCCGCCAGTATTCAACAAGTCGCGATTAAAGAAGGGCTATCCAGTCCAGATGCTATTCTCGATCCTACTTATGCAGCGAAGACAACGAATCTCAGGCTCTTGTTTGGGGATAATTTGCCTATGCTTCGAGCACTCCGTGCAAAGTACGATCCCCATAACCTGCTGAGTCTCACGGGTGGATGGAAATTCTAAATATAAAAATCATGACAATAATCGTGATTTTTTCGCTGTTCTGAACTTGGGAGTTACTTATTTATTCTTAATGCTTTACTATTATTATCTTTAATGATTAGAACAAATTATTACTACATAATAGCTCCAATATTATTATTATTATTATTATTTCTGGAGACATGACCGTGAATGAAGCTTACTCCATGATTCTTCAAGTTCACAACGGCGTATGGGATGTCATGCCAGGCCAACTAATAATTTTCCACTTACCGCCGTTATAGCATTTAATCGTGTCAAATAAATCCTTGTTGTGTACATATACCGTCTACTTAAACTCTATAGTCCTAGCCAACGACTTGAACGTAGCGTATGTAGACTAAGCACAGAACCCATGCTGCTATTAGCATAAAATCCGCGTAGTAGCCTGTCAAGGGTTTTTTACTTCTCACCCCTCAAGCTCCCAGGTCGTCAATTCCTTCTTCACAGGAAAATATTCCAGTATACCGCATCCCTCCTATATTACTAGCCGTACGACCCACCCATCCAATAAGAAAACTAGCTCCCAGCCATATCCTCAACTTCTAGACTCCCCCATGCGCTGTCAACGAACGTCGTGTCTTCATACAATTCTTCTGGGGGTATTCTGATATCAAGAATATTGCTTGATTTGTGAAATTACGATTGTGCATTGAAACTCGTCCGACTTTGAATCGGATAAGTAGGTATAACCGATATTGAAAACGTTTAGCTTTAGCCGATTCCCCCATGTATGTTGAACGCCAGGGGAAATCACCAGTTGAGAACTTGGGAGCGCTGATCTGTTTAGCCTCTGATTCCTGCAGCCCCGCAGTGATCATGTATAACATGTAATAATGAAGATCGTCGTTATCACCAGCAAAGATGACATAGTGTCCAAAAATTCATATGGGGGTACTATGGCCGATATAGTGTAGCGCAGCCTGAGACACTGGTGAAATTAATGGTCCGTAGTAGGCACCCATAATAGTAATTCCAAACGTTCTTGATGTCAAGAGATATTATAAGATATGACCTAAATAATGATTTGTATGTGTCGCAGATGATAGCGAGAGTGCCTATCGAGGGGTGCAGAGCCCATAGACCCCATTCCTAAACCAAGACAATCAGATCTTGGTTGAGACTCCAGAGAGAAGTAGGATCAAGGACAATTCAGTTATAAATGATGTAGTGTGTTCCCTGTATTTGAAACGTAGGTTAACGTCTGCCGCGAGAGCCCTATAGCCTCGTAGGGCACTACATAGATCTTTCTAGCCGTGCAGTCGGCTGCTTAAAGACGAGCAGATAGATGATTGATCCGAGTTATCACCACTAAGCCGATTTGCGTTCCCTGAGGGAGAACAAACACAAGGCTTCAGACAGGTCCAACGGATGAAACTCTTCTTTGTGTTCTCTGTACCACGTCTTTTTGTAACGCAAATTTTAAACGGTCTGCGATCATATATAGGCTTTCAGATAGCTGGTAAACCCGATCAGACGAAGCGCCAACAGCCTCGTCAATCTGCGAAGCGACGTTACTCGATGTCCGCCCCTGTCTGCCTCATCCGAATGTACACAGTCGCGCCACCATGTTAAAAGAGTAAAAGTCGCCGCAGATCTTGCAAGATCTATGAGCAAGCCTGAGGATATGGGAATGTCGGATATTGACTCTTTCCGGTATCATATTGACTCCTATTGACCGTGGGCATTCCTTTGTGGGCACTACCCATCATCATAATGATGTACATAGCACTAGTATATGTCGCTCGAGGCCGCTCGCTCCTTCTAAAGACCAATTGAAGGACAGTCACAGGTCCATGAAGATTTATAGGCATGACAGGCATACTTGTCACTCCATGTTCTTCGCCAGAATCTGTTTGAGCCAGTCCACCAGAAAGGCGTGATGGAGAATGCTTCCGCCAGCGAGCGCGGCTCGAACCAGCTCGTATTGCTTGGTGAAGGATCCGACGATAGATTCGTTTTCGTCATGCTCTCCATCATATGTACGAGTACACCCCTACTTCTCCCTACTTGATCTTGTTTCAATATTGATGTATAATGACAGAATCTCCTTTCAACCTCAGGCTGCCGGGCCGACACAGCGAATATGGGTGCTTGTCTGCACTCGTTTGCTTTGTTGGTTCCTGTTAAAGTAGATGCCGTCGAACGCTCATTCAGACTCAATGGACGGTACAGCACACGGAGTCCGTTAGCCGACGCACGAGCACGGTTTGAGAAAGATAAGCGTTGACAAGTAGAGACGGTTTGGGGCGGAGATAACCTGATTCGGTATGTGTCCAGGAACGAAGCTTTCGTAGCCAACACTGAACGAATGAGATCATCGATAAATAAATGATAGAGTGACAATTAGAGGGCACGTACTTTGAACTTGGCGAGGTCGATACCGTTTGACGACATAAGATTCAGCCAAGAAATATACCGAACATCATCAAGATCCTCTCTCGTCTACACAGCGAGGGAAAAAATCACGGATTATTCCCATTCAGCAACAATCATGATACGTTGGAGCAAGTTAGAGCTTGACAGATCGTCTTTTCAAAGCTGATGGGTAAGATGTCATCGATTGGGAATGGTCCTTTCCTGAGGGCTTCGAATCGGTCCCAGTTCAGAATGAGAGACCGAGATGAATCCCGCTACCGTAACAACCCTTCAGTTGTTGACGTCTAAGGTTCTGATCCTCGTTAGAACGAAGTGGCCGTGCGAGCTCTGGGGTGAAGAAAGGTGGCCATGGTCTTCGTTCATCAACCTTAGCTTCGACCTTCGACCTCTATCGGTGCAAATTGTAGAGGCATACGTATGTTTTAAGTGCCCAAGGACCGGACCCGAGTCCGTATAGTGGTAGCAGACGAGATAAGTAGCTGGGACGCGCACTGCCGGCTAATCCTCCTCTATGTCTACAACGACAATAAGAATCATGGCAAAAGATCACAGAAAGAATAATAGGACATACTAACGGCCACAGTATACGGATCGCATGATGGAAAACAAAAAGTCTACGCATTCTCCACCTCACAAGCCTGCATCATGAGTTTCCATCCTTATCCCGTTCCCGTGGTCGAACAGCTTCCGGCAGAAACCAATGATAGGCGAAGTTTAGAGTACCATACAGAACTAGTGGACCTCAGAAACCTGTTCGCGATGGTATGAAGTTGAAGGATGGGTGTACTGGACCTTGCTTCTTGCAGAATACACATGATATATCGTCATCATGATAGATATCTAGGCATAATCGTTAGGCTATACGAGTTATAACGACTTTGGGATCAACATTATTTAATAAATCGAGCATAAACCGCTTACCATCATCTTGCCATCGCCGTTACAGTAAGTATAGATCGCGAGGTGAGTCTCGCGGGAAATGAATGAGATCTTCGTTTTCAACTAAGCTCGTGTGCACAGCTCAATATTTGTTGCTCCATATGTTTCGCATAAGTAGGTTATGGAGAGGATGGATGGGGAGTTGCACGCCGCAATACGCTTGGAGGACGGCGTGACCGTCCGAACGTGACTTCGTGTGACGGCGGAGAACGTTTCTTTTCTTTCCCCTCTCTGAAGCCAGTTTCGCCATTCGCAAGCTCCAACATTCAAGCAAATGAGATCGTCATTTCTATAAGACTCAGAAATTATACTCCTTCAGAGTAAATAAGTTTGGCATACATTTGTGCAAGTAAGTACGCTGGACAGAGTTGGGATAGAGCCTAGCAGGATATCAAATTTCGGTGAGGAGGAAGCTTATCAAAGAAAGCATATGGAAACTGACTAATGCATCTGTGTCCTATGAATATACATCGCGAAGAATATAGTCAGAAAATGTAGAAAAGCTTACTAGCTGAACTGGCAGGGGTTTCGGAGGACTGTTCAATTGAAAGTAACAGGGATCGTCAATGGAAAGCCAAATCCGTTATATAGGATCAATTTTTGAGGGTGCAACCTGAAGAAACGACAAGCTCTCGAATAATAGTACTTCCGCATGAATAAGACAGCTCGAGGCTGACCGTGATAAAGGAAACAAGATGACTATAATGGAAGCTAATTGGAGGCTATTGTGATAGGTAAGTCACGGGTCCATGATTCTTTTGTAGATATCCTAAAAGAGTTGAGAGAAGGAAGTCTTCTTAGCGCCATCTTCGGATGGCTGTCTTAAATTGAGCTGAGAAAGGCAAATCTGTCACGAAATGATAAGAATATAAGCCAACTAAAGACACTTTGTAACACACAGGGATTTCGTTCGCAAATTAGCCCAGGCGTACGACTTTATTAATTTATTACTGTGAGTGATCTTTTTCTTTCATTTTCATTCTCATTGACAAGGAAATAGGTTGTAAATTATAAACTACCCAATGGATCTAAATGGGTAGTCCTTCATATTTTTCTTCAATCAGGACTTGGAGGAGGAAAATAGTAGTATTCGTATGCAGGTCTAGAACCAAAATTCGTGAGTCGCGGAAAAGCCCACCGCCGGTGAACGTTTTCCCGTTTCTCACAGATCGTAATCTCCGGTGTGAATCCTATATACAGTGGCATACATAGAAATGTCTGCCAAATGGCCCATAGAAGATGATGCGCGCTCATTAACTACTAGATAAGAATGGCGCAAAGGGGATGAAGACAATCAGAGTTCAATAGCAGCACTCTTATCACAATGAAAATTTTGGTCCTTGGGTGCGTCTACGATCTCTAAGTATTGGAGATATTCTGATTTCATGGTAAACGATATTTCTACAGTGCTTCAGGTTTCATTGGGTTTCCCGTCGCTCAAGCTCTCGTTCGTGCTGGTCATTACGTCTACGGTCTTACCCGCAGCCAAGAGAAAGCCAAAAAGTTGGCAGCTGAAGAAAGTTTGTATATTTGTTTCGAGATATTCTTTACGCTCATATTTTCTTTGGATTACTTACAGTAATCCCTGTGGTCGGCGAAATAACTAACACCAAGGACTGGGTCCATCTCGTATCGGACATTGATCTTGTGATTGATATTGCTGGAGGATCTGCCGATCTAAAGGCTCTTGCTCTAGGCAATTTGGAGGCAGTTGCATCTACAGCACAGGCCACTCGTCCTTCACACGCTCCGAAGGTCAACTACATCTATACCTCAGGCGGCTGGGTCCATGGAGATAATCGGACGGACATAGTAACAGACTCTACCCCACTGCGAAATCCAGCTGAACTAGTCGCATGGCGTCCCGAATCTGAACATAAGATTGTCAGTGATCAACGTATAAACGGCATCGTAATTAGGCCGGCCTTGCTCTATGGACGCGATGGATCTTTTCTAGCCCCGCTTTTCAAGAGTGCCACAGATGGCATCGTTAAATGGCCTGGAACGCCAGGCGGACGTTTCTCCCTCATCCATATCGACGATTTGGCGGATTTGTATGTTCGCGCTGCCGAAAAAGCACCGATCCTCCGCGGTCTTATCATTGATGCTGTCAATGAACATACTGAAAGTGCGGAAGACGTCTTGCAGGCAGTGGCAAGAGTATCGGGAGCTAAAGGTTACGAATTTACAATCCCTCAGAACCGTGAGTAATTTTGAGCATGTATTGTCTTTTAATGCTTACTTGAGCACTCCTCATTGGCAGTATATGAAGTCGCCCTTACAACCACGTCTATCATCCGTCCTTATTTGGCCAGGACTCTTTTGGGTTGGCGTCCACTGAAGCCTAGTTTTGTAGACGGTATGCCGATTTACTATGCTACTTGGAAGGCGACTGTGCAGCAGTAATTGTGGAATGGATTTCAGTAATTCAGTTTTAGTGTACTAAATTTTCAATCAAATTAGTATGCGCAGTTTTAATCTTAGATCTTACAATTATCAGTCAAATGTTGAGAATTGAAGCTTGAAATGTCTTTTTTTGAAAGTCACACGGAAGAGCTTTTCCTTTCCGGAGATTTTCGACGTGCCTCACCGTCGTACTTTCGTCTATACGATGAGGACAAAACCATGGACAAGTTACACTGTAAGTTAAGCAGTGATAAACTTCGGAAAAGCGGTGAAGAAATACCTCGGGATCTTTGGCGGATATATCGCGTCGAACGTGTCTTTGATCCTACCAAGGGCCTTTATGAGGTAAGTTATAAGCATCCTTGTATGCCTCACTCAAAGATCTCGTACAAAAGGGAAAATTAGACCTTTCTAGTCGTCATCTCCCAGTAAGTAACACATTTGGCCTTGATATTAGATATTGAGCAAGTATATATAGCGATGGGAGTCCTTGTCCAGGAGATGAGCCAACTTCCGATGAGAATTCGAAGAATTAGAAACATTGCCACAGCGAAAAGAAGGAAAGTTTACATTGGGATCGATTACATATACGGAGGAGATATATGAGTTCGAGGAGCTTGAATTATGGGAACGGTTTCAAAAGAAGTGGGGAATTCCTTCGTTTTCTTCCTTCGGTAGAATTCTTTGCCGCGTTGGTATGTGTTTCCTGATGGATTCCCTTTTTTATATTATTCCCTTTATCTAATATGTCTGTGATGATATATAGATAAAATTCGTCTATATGATGGACAGCAACCGAAACTTCAGAAGTTCTGTCTCCTCGACTTACCGCTAGAGCTTCTTGATTTTATCTTCTTTCGGGCATCGTCTTCAAATGCAATACTATTGGTATCAACGTGTAAAATTCTGCATGAAATAGGAAAGAGATACAGCTTTCAGGTAAATCACTTTCTGCCATGTCCCATACTAGTAACACACAGTTTATCAACCCTTTTAATCTCGTCATTTAAGCTTCGAATTCCCCATTATTGCATACCTGGAGTTGATTAAGTCTGATGCCACTGGTAGATCCTGGCTCCCAGGACTTGCAGATGCGAGCAAAAAGAAACTCTTACAAAACTCGGAGTTTCTCCTGGACCGTCCCGATCTCAACGACAAAGTACAAAACCTAACCATCATGGACGGCTGAAATGTAAATGTAGAGCTGGCAGCTTCGATGAGCAAATGGACTGGGAGTTTTTAAGCGGTGACTTTATTGCGCCTATTTATCGATGCTTCAAGACGGTTTTGGCAGACACTCGGAACCTGAGTAGCCTTCGGCTCTATGGGTTAAAACTCGACAAAGAAATTATCAGGCCCGTGTGTTCTCTGGAACATCTTCAAGATTTGAATCTTACTGCCTATACAACATCTTCTGATCTCACGGATCGTCTCTGGGATGGCCATTTGGTATCTTCTCATATAGCGAATCTGAGAATCTGTATCGGGGACTTCAACACAGTAGAAGCTGTCACGGTATGGCACACGCCTTTATTATGTCCTAACCTGCGTACACTGAACGTTAAACGTTTTGGTATCGGACTTTTACATATGCCACCGACGGACCTCTGGCATCGATATGCCTTCTTCCGAACATTGGAGCGACTTTATATCGGACCTCTCTTGGATGGCTAAATAATAAGCCTCGCGAGTTGGCTTACTTCCGCTGATCAAACCTCCTCTTTACGTTTAACCCATATCAAAGTTCATGGTACATGGGGAATCGGCCGACATGCTGTCAGAATACTTCTTCATGCTCTTCGAAATTCGCTACTGGAAGTTCTAGTCTTTTAAGGCATTGAAGCTATGCAGCCGGGTTTCATTCGAAGAATTTCACAGACGTTTCCGAACCTTCGGGCTCTTACTATCATTATAGGAGAAAATTCCCGCCAACGGGAGGACCAGCTGGCTACATGGCCTCATCCTCTTGGAAGTATGCCGTTAAATTCCACGGGTTTAGGCGGTTAGAGTACTTCGGTTGGAATTTCCAGTATGACTTCAACCATGCGACTCCACGGGCAAAGTTGATCTACGAAGAGGGACGTCTCCCTCTTGATACCAATATGTATAATCAAGAAATGTGGACGAGGTATGCTGAAGACAAAATATTTGATTTTTTCCGAGATGGGCACTACATTGCTTTGCCTTTTGCGGGACATTGTCCAACCTTGTAGACTTTTTGTGTCACAGAAGGTCGTTTTTCATGTAAACCCGATGCGATGTGCCATATTGGAAGACTACCGGGAGGAACCCCTGTGTTAGAAAGCTCGGAAACCGAAACCCCATTTCTGTTAAATCCTTGGTATATTTCGCGATGGAATCCATGTGGACTACTGGATAATTGGCCTCTGATATTACAGACATCTGGTTCTTACATTATCACCTGCCCGGTAGTGCATCACCAACGATTATTTCGTTCCGCTGCCTCATATACTGTCTCGATCCCCGTGAGAAAATTTAGAACACTCTAGTATTATATATTCATAATTTGTACTATTCATAATGAGAGCAATCGAAGAGTGTAACATGCCAGAACGATCCCAGCAAAAAGGACAGGTTGTGCATCACTACGTGAAAGACTACGCTGTCAGATTAGACAGGTTGTGCAAAAGCGACAGAGCACCACCGTCGCTAATTTTAGTTGTGCACGCGTCGCCTTCCTGTTGCTCCACCTTATATGGGAATTGAGCTGGAGCATTGGCTGGAGCGACAGCAGGATTGGTTGGAGCGACAGGTGCACAACAAAATTTAGCGACGGTGGCGCTCTGTCGCTTTTGCACAACCTGTCTATTGTCACACCTCTCTGCGGGACAAAGCGCAGCCTCCAAAAGGTCAGTGTGACACCATTCACTGGCATCTCACTGGCATATGTTAAATGGCTCAAGAGACACTATAAAAGGGTATATTCAATTCTGAGAAATAAATTTTTCAAAATACATTGTGAAATACATACAACACTCCTAAAATTAGTTCTGGCAGACAGTGTTGTCCTCCTGGATGAGAAACTCCAGAAGATTATTTCTCGGTCCATTAATGATTTATGTACATTTTTATATATATTTAATGTTTACTTAGACAACCCCGTTGAAATACCCAGTCCCTGCCCCACAATCCAGTGTGATGCACTACTGGGCAGGTGATAGTAAAGGCTTGGAATCACTCTTCTTTTAGACGTGAATCATAGTGGTACTTATAGAGGAATGAGAAAAAAAGATATGTAAACCCTGTAATAATAGACTATGCTACTTTTCCGACTTAGATGATAGTTTAGGGTATAGCAACATATCCAATGTCTACCCAGCTTCTCAGCATGTCCCCGTATCTAATAGTCATTACTGTGATTCTGAAAGGAGTTAAAATCCCTGACCTAAGAAATTTTTAGAAGGACGTACATGCATCCAAGCCAAGAAAGGACGGCGGCGAAACAATATGTGGGAAAGACGCCGAATTGTTCAATAAGAGGCAATGCTCCTGCAGAGGCAAAAGCACTGATAATGTTGCGAAGAGCGCTTGAATGATAGTTGTTGCTTCAGATTCCTGCAATAGAACTACATATAGACGGAATACCTTGAAACAGCCATAGCTTCTGCACCTCGACTAGGAAGAACATCCACCAAATATGTATTAGACGGAGCGAGAACAGTATCAGTCTATATCAGAGAGTTAGTTCATCTTGACACATATAAAAGAGCAGGTAACGTACGCCCATTCCATGAAAAAATAGGCAAATAAGATTGATAATGAGGCCAATCTTTCCCGGAATAAATGCTGTCGTGATCCCAAATATAAGCAGAGGGATGGGTATCAAAGCCAAAGCACCTGGTATAGTTGCTACCAAGCGATCCTCTGGAACCCATTTTCCGTCCCTCTTTGCACGACCTCGGATAACGGCGATATCAGCGAGTTTACCGGACAAAACGGCCCCGACTTGGAGAGAGAGAAAGTGAATAAGCGAAAACTGACGAGAATTATCACTGTCCTTACAGATATTTCCAATTCCTGATGGTATGAAACACGCACCTATGAGAGCGGGTGTATCCATATTATATGCAGGACCCTAACCTGATTCAGAAAAATGTAGCGATGAAAACATTTCTGAACTCACAAGTGTATATGACATTGGGACCATAAGAACTGTAACAGGAATATCAGCAACTTCCTAAAGGATATCCGCAGGATAAGTTATACGTACGAAGATAGTTGAAATATGCCAATGATCCAGTTAATGACTGGATAAATTGTGAGAAAACTTATGCTTAAACCTGGAGTAAACACATACCACCGATGCGATTGGTGGTCCTCGTAGCAGATCCAACGGTCCAAGCGGGTTTAACAATTTAAGTCTGTAACGTCGCTTCATTCTTCCTTCTTTTGCCAACGCCTTGTCAACCCCACGCGTACCAGGATGGCTTGTTTCATGCAATAGCGTGGCGACAAGTATATAGGCAATGAGTGCTAAGATTGCAAGAAGTAGCTGCATAACCCGCCATGAGGCATAAGTGGCGATAAAGCCTCCCAGTGTAGGCGCTATGGGAGGTCCAAGTAACAGAGTCTGGACAAATCGTGTATAAATGCATAAAAGTGCAGCCTTGTTTGTTGGTAAAGGAACTTACTCCTAGGAAAATACCCATTGCCGTTCCACGCTCTTCCAACGCATATATGTCTGAAATAGTGGCGGCTCCAACAGCCATAACACTATTCAAGTTATAGATGAGGCTGTGAACATCGAATTTCAAAATTAAAATTACCAGGAACATCCCAATGCCAGTATCACACGTCCAATAACAAGATGAGCGACAGTTTGCGCTGCAGCTGATATAGAAGAGCCTATCACAGCCAATGGAAGGGAAGCTAAATAGACTGGTTGTCGACCATCTATAAAACACAAAGTTATAGACATTAGATAAAATAATTCAAGGAGCAAGAACATGAAGGGTACGAACAATAACTTGCGTAGGGAGCCCAGAATAAATTTCCAAGGCCTATCATGAATATATAGCCACCTACGGTGTAACTGTCGGTCAAGTTGATTAGAAATGTTAATTATGAGGATCAGTCAGAAAGGAATTACTTGATCACAGTGCCGGTAGTATTAAGGTCCTTTGCTACTTCAGGAATACACGGTACAAAACATCCTGCAGCGAACGCTTGATAAAGTGTATATATATTAGGAAAAACGTTAACATCTAAATGACCTGGACATACGTCCAATGAATCCCGCTAGGGATATGATACTAGTGATCGTCCGCTTTTGCTTGGAGCTGAAACGATCGTAAACGTTTATTTGCTGAGGTGCGTCTTGTAGTACAGTTTCGTTCACAAGCAGATGCGTCCGTTCTGTTGCTTGTTCTGCATGGGACATACTGTTGTATACAGCTTCTGTCATGCCACTCTCCGACGTTTTCTGAAAGTAATATTAGGAATGATCCCTGCTAAGCCCGTGGTTCCATCCGATAGGGAATGAAGGCGTTACCGTTATCTCTGGTTGTCTGGTTGCTTCCAGCGACTAAGCACTCTGGTCTTCCTAAATCGACAGGCCCGAGTACCGAGAATGAAGCCAGGGGGGGTTCTTCTGCAAATGAATGGGTGTTATGGTCGTTTCGTGCTGGATCTATCGCGTGGAAATAAGTTTGCATCGTCAGAAGGAATATCTTACTTATAAAGGATCGACGGACGTACTACTACCGATAAATGAATTAATGTCACAGGGCTCTCAGAGACCCTCAGATGCATAACAGACTGAGATCCGAAAGTATGGGCATGTGGCACAAATGTCCTTCATGTCCTTCAAGTAACTGCCACATATTCATAATCGAGTATTGGTTCGCTTTGCCTGTCAGACTTTGAAAGATATTCCTCCCTTTTCACGATCGCTATTCATCTTGTAAAGATCGAGTCAAGACAAGAAATATTGGAATTAGTGCCACGTACCCAAGACTGAATATCGTTAGATGCTTTTAGATGCAAGATACCAGAAACCAAACATTCCTGATGACGTCGGTTCGCGAGATGAAGGTGCAAAAATGATGATTTTTCATTATGAGTCTTAAAGACACATGACAACAGATAGCATTGGATCAGCCAGCGTGAGCGTTCATTAAGCTGGAGCGATAAGATCGTTTGTCATCACATTGAACCAAGGAACAGTATCGTCATCCCTGATGTTTATCAGCCTATATGCACTAGAGTTTGCGCCATAGGCTCATACCTGGATAAGTATGTCGACACAAGTTGAGTCTAAGCTAGACAGCAACCTGTCATACGTCTAACATAGGAAATATCGATGTCCGAGCAGAATCATGAGAATCCAGAAAATTAGCAAAAGTCATAAGAGGAAAGTAATGGTGTCCATCCAGGATGACAAACCGATGAAAGAGGCACTGAATCTGCCCGCTCCGATGTTCATAATAGGAAACATTTTAATAGTACATTGCACTTTACGGCCCGCTACATCATTCTTCTTAATGTCCTACACAGAAGCTAAGCAGTATAGCAGATTCCATTACTTTGTCAATCGTCGCATTGCGGTATCTTCAAAGCCCATTCCATTCGAACTCTTCATCAATGACAAACGTGGCAGTATCCCTCACGTCCTCGCTGGAAGCTGCCGCGTATACGGTGTACTCGCCAGCCTCGGCCAACCAGCTGTCTATCCTTTCTTCCCAGTATGATACGGCGTATTTATCAAGAGTGATCTTCACAGTGATGCTTTCTCCTGGCTTGAGCGCGACCTTCTTAAAGCCCTTGAGTGCACGAGGAACTTGAGTGAGAGGAGACGTCTTGGGGATGGAAGTATAGATTTGGACGGTCTCAGAACCGGCAACCTTGCCGGTGTTGGTGACCTTGAGGGACACCGTAACGTTAAAGTCGGCACCGGAGCCTGATGGTTTGGAAACGGAGAGAGAAGAGTACTCGAAGGTTGTGTAAGATAGACCATAGCTGTAAAGACGGAGATATTGGTATGTTATCATGTTCATTTATCAACTCCACTTACCCGAAGGGGAAGAGAGTCGAGATCTTGTTGTTAAGATAGTGCTTGTAGCCCTGGAAAGTAATCAGTATCATAGGTCATGATAGGCAAGTTCAGGATTACTTACAACGAAGATATCTTCACCATATCGGACCTGATAGTAGCCATATCAATATCTGAACATTCAAGAAGCATGACCATGAGACCTACCTTGCCATTCTCAGATCCGAAATGACCGTAAGATGGAACGTCTTCCAGGCGGCGAGGGAAGGTCAAGGACAACTTGCCAGAAGGGTTGACTTTGCCGAAGAGAATATCTGCAATTGCGTTGCCGGTCTCGTTTCCCAAGTACCAAGCATGAACCAATGCCGGTACAGAATCGACCCAAGGCATGGTGATAGCAGATCCCTGCAGAAGAATCATTAACGAATACTCTGACATCATATACCTGAACACTTACCGATTGTGTAACGACAATAGTCTTCTTATTAGCTGCAGCTACCTTCGCTACCAACTCATTCGAACTTCCGGGAAGATCTAAAGTCGTGCGGTCATTCCCTTCGGTCTCCCAATCGGCATTCAAGCCCACAACGACAATGGCGACATCAGCTTCCTTTGCAGCTGCAACAGCACTGTTCAGCAGCTCGTCTGGGTCCGCGACATCGGTTCCGCCCAATCGTACACCGGCCTGAATGATTTGTCCACCAATATCTCCTTCTCTGGGACCGGTCACGTTCGAGAACTCGACCACAATCTCTGGGCTCTCGCCAGGCTTCACGTCAATGATGCCTCGCTCTTCCAAAGTGCCAGATCCGAAGAACGCTTGGCCTTGTCTTTGCTTCGACCAGTTATCGATGACGAGTTTGCCATCAACATATAGTTTACCACGGCCAGCGACGACCAAGCCGAATTGGAATTGCGTGACACCTTCAGGACGAGGACGTAATTTTCCGTGCAGGCGTAAAGCCCATCGGGGTTGAAGCTCTTCAGGACGGGTAGCATCGTTGAGGAAGATATTGGTCTCGTCCACGGTAACGGTTCGAAGAGGTTTGGGATCAATGGTGTTGAGGTCGGTCATGTTGTGCCATGTCATATCGAAGCCTGGTTCACCGGAGGCGGTGACAAGTTCGCGTTCCAGGGTTGGAAGGGTCAAATAGGCTGTAAGAGTAGTAGTGTGAATATGACATCGAGCGTAAACAGGATATAACACAAACCTGGGGCTCCTTCGCTATATAGAACTTCAGTATCCTTAGACAATGCGCTTGTAATACCATCGTAAGGTGTAACGACATAGGAGCACTTTAGGCTTGCAGAGCCTCCACCACTGATAACGCGAGCCTTCGCGTTCGGCCCAATGATGGCGATCTTCTTGATCTGATTGGCTTGTAAAGGAAGAATGTTGCCTTCATTCTTGAGAAGCACAATAGTCTGAGAAGCAACCTTGCGCATCAAAGCGTTGTCTTCTTTACTATCATGGGTACGTTCTTTGCCATCTCCATCCAAAATCTACCAGGACGGTCAGCTACGATGGAAGGAATAAGCAGCTTCACAGATTCTACCTCTGGAGCACCTTTAGCGCACTTCTGAACTAGCTTAAGAACGTTCCTCGCTCTTTCTCTGACGGTCCGATCCAGAAGCTTACGCGAAATAATCGAACGGTTCACATGGTCGAAAGTCCGCCACCTATCATCTCCGGGCATTTCCAAGTCCAGTCCAGCATTAATAGACTCGGATAAGCTGTAGATTCCGTACCTAAAAGCATATCAGTATGGGGCATCTGGGATTGCCAATGAAATCTCCTATACCAGTCGCTCATGGTTGTAGCATCTGACTCCCATTCTCCGCGCAAAATTCCTTTGATAAGCTTTGGATTCTCAGAGCAGTGTAATCCATTAAGACGATTATACCTATAAAAGTGAGAAATATGCGCACGGATCAGCTTTACGTGAACATGGGAAGGCCGGAACAAGGGTAGGAATAAACGCTCACGCGGTCATATAGGCCCATGGTTGAGCATGTTTCTGTGCAATCATAAATGGCATCAAGTAGATTTCGCGCAGGGCGCGGTCGCTGAGGATACTGTCTAGAGCCATACGGTCATTCTCCTGGTCATTTACTCTGTGGTACGTGGTCAATCGGCGTGTCATAAGGACCGTGAATAATGTTGGAACTTACACAAAGTGCTTGATGCATGCCGCAATACCTTCTTTCTGGATACCATTGATGTAGGCAGAAGCAATATAGCCGGAAAGATGGGGGTCTTCAGAGAAACTCTCGAAGGACTATATGAAGACGAATGAGGGGGTGATCGCGACATTATAAGCTCAGACACGTACACGACCACCTAACGGAGACTATGCGATATAAGCATGTCAGAATTTATCAAGGCTCGAGCTAAGCAATTGACTACTTACGCGCTGGATATTGACGGTTGGGGCAAGGATGACCGAAGCCGCTCGCAGCTTAGCCTCTCCAGCCATAAGACGGCTCCCAACTTCGAGAATAAGTTCGGGATCCCATGTAGCACCTAAAGCAGTTGCTGACTATTGAAATTTCAGAACTTCGAGTCCAAAAGCTTTGTAGGAGACGGAAGCTAACCGGTAAGCACTTGGCTGGCGTGCCCATGAAGAAATGGTTTCCGCGCAATCCATTGGGACCATCAGAAACCTGTTGATGTATTAGTATGTGGACATTCATAAACTGCGCAAAATCAAACGGAAAACTTGCCTTTATAGCTGGAATTCCGAGTCTGGGAACTGCAGCGGTATGCCAGAATCCGACACCAGATAAGAGGGAAATAGCCTCTGGGACAGATAGGTCGTTTACAACCTTCTTCAAGTCGGCCTTTGCAAAGTCAGAAGCTGGCATTGTACGTTGGAATTTCTAGCGACCTCGAGTACGGCCATGGTATATGTAGTGGTCAAGATCCGAGGTTTATCCGAAATCTGCCTCACATAACGGTCATTTCTGTCACGCGGACGTCGCAGCCGATATGTTCTATTTGAATAATATTTTGCTTATTCAGTATGTTACTAATTTACGTTCTAAAGATTTTAAATTAGTCCCTATGGTTTGAATTTATATTATTTTCTACAGGATTTTATAGGGAGCATATGCCGAAGCTTAGCAGATTACGGTATGTTGCCTCAGCGTCTTGATTGGAGAAGAGATCTAGCCAGGTACCCCACTCGATCAGTCTTAAATGAAACAGTGAAGCTATCCTCTCTTTTAGAAATGTTCTGGGTCGCTAAATTTCCGAGAAAGAACCATTAGGCATGTTTTCATTTCACGTGCACCTTTGGTACTTAATATTGTCATATACTATAGCTCAGCTGCAGCTGGGAGACATCCGCTCAACGGAGATAAATAGCAACCGTCTACCAAACGGTGAACAAAGTCATCGTACTCGATAACCGAGAACCGAGGAAGGTTATGGAAGTTCTTTTAGAACATGCGGCTTTTCCTGCAGTACTATAATACTTACGATCTTATTGATCTGCAAGATGGGAAAGGTATAGTAGACACTTTGTGCAAAAGCCAGGGTGTGTGTGGCTAAATTTCGATGTGCCGCCGTGGCTCACTGGCTCCACATAGTCTTATCGCCGCATTTGGAGCTACAGTTATGGTGTGGAGCCACGGTGACACATCAAAAACGACACAGGAGCGCTCTGGCTCCTGCACAAAGTGTCTAATTCCTTGCCAGAGTCCATTCTGTTATAACCAGTCCATTGCATGCGACATCAAAGTAGCCTGTAGCGGACTCAGGCATGCAGGAACCTCTTGCTGGCTACTTAGACATATTCTCACACCAAGCCAACCCCAGACATAGACTTTCTGATATAATCGTTCAGATTATCAAACATTCACATCTCTGCCATTATCGACTTGGATTCGCTCTACGGATTCGCTAAAGTTCGGATTCTCTCCTCCCGGTTCGCCGTTCGGCGTCGTTAACCCAGGCTTTAACGTAAAAAGGAAAAATGAAGTACAGCCAGGTAACTCTATATATATGACGTTCTGTCCTTTACACTTACTCTCAAAGTCATTCGACTGCACTTCGTGGGATGCATTCATTGGAAGATGATTCACTTTGACAGTCATTTGCAATGCTATTCAAACTAGCATCTCATTTCCACATTCCACATATGCGGTTAACAACCCGCTATCGAACCAGGTTCGGGATTCTACCGGGGCTCCCGTCACCTTTTGCGGCGTTAAGGTTGTGAATTTTACGGCACCCCATCTATGCATTCTCGATGACTTTGTATTTGAGGCGAGTTACTACACACTTCAGAATGGAATTCTCATGCTTATGGAACCTTATTCTCAACCTTCAAATTCAAACTCTAGGCCGACACTTTATCCGAAACCTCGTTCCCATCAATATTCTTTGACGGGTCTGCTTGGATTTAGTATCGGCGGCGTAATTCTATGACGCCAAGCTCAAGATAAAACCATTCGTTCGAGACCGCCAGCTGGTATCAAGTCTCAAAATAATCGATAGCCATTCACTCCCCTGAAAACTGGTACTCTTCTTGGCCAGCTGGCATTATGCATTTGCTCCTTGCGATACGATAGCTCGTAATCGCATATCCGATACCCTTTTTGGCAATTTAAAGCCTCGTTCGTAGACTAGCACCTCATCCCTTCAAAGGTCCAAGGCGGCACAGGCACTCACTTGAATATTCAGCCAGTTGTAACCGCAGGATTACATTCGAGGATCTACTAGGAAATCTCTCGATATGGAATACGAAGTCAATCTTTTTCTGGAAAAGATGACTATGTCCAACGTCAATAGAAGAAACGCCGAGGTATGTCCGGCCACTCAGTTTGCTCATGAATTCAGATGATCCTTCACGTATGTGCTTATCATTCTATCTTTACAGTAGCACATCGTATATCTATTCCAACATTCATCTGACACTTTCAGTGTACTTCTCTCTTGGGTGGAAATAGGAAGCCAACCCGGTTCATCCTGGCCGAATTCGCTCGGATCCCACTGTACCATGTTCCAAGGGTTTTCAACATATACTTTTTTATAAGGAACTTCAAGAATTGGCGTTCCTCCCGGTGCTCTGGAAAGCTTACATGCGATAACGAATACATAACTGGCACCTATCGTGATACCGAACGTCTCCAAAGTCGGGCAGTTGACGGCAAACCGTAGTGCGAGACACTCGTTATCCATGAAGAATATATTCTCATCTCCTCCCTACACCTATCTCAGTCGAGGTGGATTTCATCATCGTCACTTTTCATTATCCCTGTGAATTCATCTTCGAGTGGGAGTATTGTTCGTGGAGAGGAAGCTGTAAGATCCAGGTGGAAATTCCATCCGAAGTGATGTAATCGCCTGGACCCTCTAAACCTAGAGGCGTATTCCCATGAAGGACGAGGTCATTTGGCGGTTTGATTGCGATTCTTGCGGTGCAGAATGAGTGTTAAGGCTATGGGGTCGGGAAATAGCTCCGATATGGTTTAGATCGATCCAGGATCTCCATCTGCGATGCCATGCAAAATTAGCACCTCTATCGGGTAGCCATGTAGAGCAAAGGGAATTTGATTTATCCTCTCGAGCTCTATTCTCCATCGTGAAGAGATTCGAAGATGCATAATTCGCAAGAGATACGACTGTGCACCAACTTGAAGAAATTCAGCGAAATCTTGGAAATCCCACGAGCCACTGACATCAAGCCGTTGGAGTGTGTTCAGAAACAACAACCCCGGCCAGACTTCTGGAGGAAGCAATAGAGGTAGGGATCCCTCGAATGCTTTAACTGCGAGAGTAAGGAGCGTGGAACAGAACAAAGTTGGTGCCATTACGTTTCTGAATCTACTCCTTCGAACCACAACGCAAGATTCGGCACGAAGATATTGGAAGACCACCAGCTGTTAATGCATCCACTGTTTCAGAAGGCACGTCACAGCACATCAAGGTCAGCCTTTGCAGATAATGGAGGCCGCATATAAGGCGTATAATCTCTTCGCCCAGGTCGATAGATTTGAGGCGGAGGATGGTTAGATTCTGGGTTTCCGACAGGACATCGGTGAATGCGCGGGTTATGGGCTGGTAAAAATTGGCGTCCACGGAAGATAAATCGAAGTTCTCCCAGTCCGAAGGTGCCAGTCCCAACTTGATTTGGCATCTCCGTTCGTCCTCCAATACTAGGACCTTCGCTTTGTCAAGCAAATCTGGGCGAGCCTTCAAGAAATCGACATAAAGAACCATTTTTCTTTGGGAGTTCACGCTGTCTCAGCCATTAATGCGCTCTTATCATCCGATTCTCGAACTCCTTGCTGGCACTCCAGTGGTGGTGGCCAGAACGATACTGAAAGTGCCTTATCATGGACAGTAGATAGTCAGCATTTCAGTTTAGAATAATAATCGCATGAGGACGTACTTGGAAAATGCGACGTCGGGAATCGTTGAACAGTTTGCATGACATCGATAAATTCTGTCTCAAATATACTCAGTTCCGCACCAACCATATTCAGAATTTCTGTTGACAGGTCGAGAAGATAAAGTTTCTGAAGTATGGGTTGCTCTATAGGATACTGAACAATGTCTCCTATATAAGATGGTTTAACATAAATCAAGGAGAAGGCCGGGAGTATATTACTTACGCACGCGTGGAATGATCTCTGAATAGGTCATACAAGCCGGGAGTAGCCATTCGGTTTTAAATAATTTCTAAAAATTTTCATCCTCAATTTCTAATTCCAAGACTTGGCCTTCCGAATCAAGATACCTTGGAAGGTTTTTGAAGACGGCGATTAAGTTTCCGAGTGGGCGGCAAAACGTGCCCCAACGCATCCATAAGGAATGCCATTTCTAATTTATAGTTAGTCGAATATTGACCTCGCATTAGAGAGAATGTACCTTAGGTCTTCTTCCTGAAAAATCAAGATCTCCCTGTGTCAATGTCTATGTCAGCTGCCTTTCCAATACGTACATTTGCGCAAATGATGGGCTCACTTTGTAAAACCCTTCTAAAGATCCAAAGAAACGCAGGGCCCGAACCAGCTTCAACTCTTCCGATAGCCAGCGATCCGATTCTTCTTTTTCGGACGTATGAGTAGCTTCAGACTCTTCGCAATCGGCCAAAGTGCGTCTTAGTTGCCGACTATATATTCCCCTGGTCCCCGCCTCTTTCTCTTCGCAAATACGAAGATAGAGCCATGAATTAAATTCAAGTTCCCAGTCTTCGCGTTTAGAGTCAGATTCGTCGTCAGATACCATTTGTACCTTATTGGCACCACCGGTGTTTCACAGGAAGCATGTTAGATGGAATTCTGTCACAACTGTGATATGACGTAGGACAGCAAGAAGAAAGACGGCTTATCCTTTTTTACTATCCTTTTCAAGTTTTATACTGGCTGTATGATCTGGGTATATTATTGATATACAGTAATCAATTCTCCTTTTATGGAACAAGTGCATGCCTCGACGTACAGATAGATACTGGTATTGGCAACGATTAGGTGCCAATAGATATTCGGATATTAATCACACCAATAGATTACATCATATCACATAGAGTTCCTTCTCTCCAATGTAAGGATAGGAGGCCAACCAGGACCACGCTGTTTAAATTCGCTCGGGTTCCACTGTTCCATATTCCAAGGCTGTTGAACATATGCTCTTCCGGGAGGGACTTCAAGAACTGGCGTTCCACCTGGCGCTTTGGAAATCCTGCAGGCGACGGGGAATATCATACTGGAATCCGTCGTGAGTGCAAACGTCTCCAAAGTCGGACAGTGCGCGGCAAACGGTAATGCAAGATACTCGTCATCCATGAAGAACATGTTATCTTTCTCCTCCATCCACTTATCCCAGTCGAATTTGTTCTCCCCTTTCATTATCCCAGTGAATTCATCTTCAAAAAGAAGCATTGTACGGGGAGAGGAATCTGAAATATTGAAGTGGAAATTCCATCCGAAGTGCTGTAACCTCCTGAAGCCTCTGAATTTAGCGGCGTATTCCCACGAAGGATATGGCCATATCGCATGCTTATTTCTATGCTGACCGCTATTTTGACGCAGAATGAGTGTTAAAGCCATGAGGTCAGGAAATATCTCCGATATATGTTGGATCAAAGGGGGATCTCCATCTGCGAGGCCCTGCAAGACTAGAACCTCCATGGGGCAGCTCTGTAGAGCGGAAAGGACTTGACTTATTTTATCGAGGTCTATTGCCCATCGTGATGAGATTCGAAGATGTGTGATTCGCAATGGATGTGATTGAGCACCAACTTGGAGCAGTTCAGCGAACTCTTGGAAATCCCATAAACCATCGATATCAAGTCGTTGGAGTGTTTGAAGGAAGATAAACCGCGGCCAAATATCTGGAGGAGGCAAAACAGGTAGTGAGTTTGCTTTGCTGGATCCTTTAATTCCGATAGTGAGGAGCGCGGGACAGAATAAAAGCGGATACCATTCAGATCCGGAATTTTCACCCGACTCTTGGATCCACAATGTAAGGTTCGGCACGGAAGATGTTGGGAGAATACCAGCCTCCAGAGCTTGAATTGCCTCGCAGGTTATATCACACCATATCAAGGTGAGCTTTTGTAGACGATCGAGGCCGCCTATAAGCCGTATAATCTCTTCGCTGAGGTCGATATATTGGAGACGGAGGGTGGTCAAATTCCGCGTGCCGCACAAAACATCACCGAATGCGCGTGTTATGGACCTGTAAAAATTATGTTCCACGGAAGATAGATCGAAGTCTTCGAACCATCCACCGTCACACACTTCGTGTTTCAATCCGTCTGCCAATACAAGGGACTCCGCTTTATCAAGCAAATCTGGGCGCCCTTTCAAGAAATCGGTATAAAGAAGCATTTGCTTTCTGGAATTTATCGCCGTCTGGGCCAGCATTGTGTTTTTATCCTCCGACTCTCGAATCCCTTTCCACCAATATAATGGCAGCTGGAACCGCACTGTGCGTGCCTGAGACGGTATATAGTCAGCATTTCCGCTGGAAAATAAACTAATAAGAACGTACTTGGAAAATGTATCGACGCGAAATATCGTTGAACAGTTTGCATGTCATCGATAAAGTTCGTGTCTCAGATATGCTCATTTCAGCAACAATCATGTCCAGAATTTCCGTCGGCAAGTCGTTCAGATAAAGTTTCTGAAAGATGGGCTTCATCATATAACGCTTGTAAATTTCTCCTAAATAATCTGGGTTAATAAAAACAGCAAGGAGAAGGCTAGCAGTAGTTACTTACGTACACGCGAAGCTATGTCTAGCCAAGTCATGCACGTGGGGATTTCCCATTTGGTTTTAAATGTTTTCCAAGTTTCTTGATCTTCAATTTCTAATTCCATAGACTGAGATTCTTCCAAATCGCTATTGCTGTGCATGCCTGTGAGGACGAGGAATATCTCAGCGAGTTCTCGAGAGAACATATCCCAACGCCTCCATAAGGAGTTCCATCGCTATCTTATATTCAGCTTAAATATAGACTACATATTGAGAGAAAAATATACCTGAGGACTCCTTCCAGAAAGATCCAGATTTCCCTGCATCAACGAATTTGTCAACAGGCTTTCCTATGATCATTGAAATAATGACTTACACTGTAAAATCCTTCTAAAGATTCAAAAAAGCGGAAGACTCGATACAGCTTCAAGTTGTCCAATAACCATTCATCTAATTCTTCGTTCTCGGAATTACCAGTAGCGTCAGACCCTTCGCCATCCGTGCGTTTTAGTTGGCGGCCATCATGATGTATTTGCCTGACCTCCGTCTCGCTCTCCTCGTAGAGACGAAGATAGGGCCATGACTTGTATTGCCATGTGTACTGGTATTCGCGTTTGGATTCTGATTCCTCGTCTGATTCCATCCGTAGACTTCAAGTTCCTTTCACAGGAAGATAAAAGGTGGAATGGAACACAGTCACGAGCCGCTAAACACGGCATGCTTATGTCAACAGATCTGCACGCCCACAACGGCTTTGCCGCCGATTGGACGAGCAGTTAACCTCGAGAGATGAGGCCTTGAGTAGGAGGCTGGAGTCTAAAGGCCCAGTGAGAAGTCGCTCGGATGCCACCGGACGCCGGAGGACGGATTAGGCTCTCGTCGCACTGCGTCCAACAAGATCCCCAGAAGTAGCAATACTTAATCTCCAATCCGTTTCCGATGTTGTGGGTCTGGGAGGACTAAATAAGAGACAATGGGAGTTCATTGAACAGATCGGATGGTGTTTTCATATGCTAATTTCTTTAATAAAAAACTATATATTGTGATGCTATATGACACCAACGGACCCATGTGCTATAATAAATCTTCTGGTATCCTTCCCCATCCTTTACTGTCCTCTTGAACTTCCCTTGCGCTCCTCCAATTTCCACTTTCCCGTCAATATACCTAAACCCAAATCCATTGTCCCATATACTTCGCACGCTGAATGTGTTGATGTGAAAGGATTGAAATACACGAAATAGATACTAAAAAAGATATATGTAAATATAAAAGGCGTTAGATATACAAGGACGGTACGTATTATGGTTCGGCATATGTCTTGAGTGAGCCTTCATAAGTATTAGCACAAAGGATAGTTCAATCACTTGATGAAATCGGAAGGAAAGAATAACACGACGTACATTTCCACCATGGATCATCGCAATACTCTGAGTCTTGCGTAACTATTCCTGTTTGAACTGGGAAGAGAGGGGCGATAGAGATCAGGTCGTCTACAGATGACCACAACATGATGGTGTCAAGAGGAGGGTTAATGTGGAGAGCACTGATGTTGAAATATGTATTATAAGCAATATTGAGAGAGTTAACCAAAGGACAGTACCCATTCATAACCCCCGCCCTTCAACAAGGCCGTCTCATAACTCATCTATGCGCTCAAGGTATCAAAGTACTCTCCTAATATATACACATTCGTAAGCAAAAGAACGAAATACAGAAACGCGGAAAATGTACCAATCTTGACGCGTTCTTCTTCAATAAGGGACGTGAATGCCGTCGGACGTGAGCTTGCACTTCTGCTGCCCTGAACCGATGATTAGGGTGACATAGAAGTATCGATAGATCTCATCGACGCGTAAAAAAAGAGCATATACTTCGTCATTGCTGCCGTAAACGATGAGAACAGCGGGGATGGTGAGGGATGGTGGTGGCAAGAGAGAAAGGAACGCGTCACTACATCGACTCTCTCACGGTGTCTGTTATGGGACTTGGCATAATTTCGGTCAACACTTTTTCCAGTTAGATTTTCAGTATAAATTTATTTGAATCTGGAGAAAAAGGTGGAAGACGGGGAGGCCAGAATATTGAGAACATCATCGAGCACTTTTCTTCTGGATATCCTATTTAGCGAGATATCATCCCTTTCACGATGCATGTTCCATATACTCAGATTTTGTCCTCTACTTCTCCCCCCCCTCCTCTCTCCTTCGATCCTATCCGAGCGACTTCTCACTGGGAGATCTAAGGACGTGGGGGTCAAAAGGTATAAAAACTCGGCTAAGGCCTCCCATGTTATTTAATCCCTCTTGTTATTTTCTTTCTCCTTTTATTGGATTTTATAATGGACGAAACGGATGGTTAAGGATATCACAGGGCAGTTATAACATGTCTGAAGTGTAATTATTAGTATAAAGCGGAATACATACATACATATTTACTGTATCGCTCCGTATAGTTTTATATCATATGTTTTCGTCATGGACTATAGGTATCATATAGATAGATACTCGTATTGGTAATGATTGATCTACGACATAATAATTGAATACGCAATCTAGTAGTCTCAGATTCTATTCTCCCCGTTATATGAGAATCGGAGGCCAGCCCGGGTTCTCGGCAAATTCGTTCGTGTTCCATTGTTCCATCTTCCAGCTTGAAGGCCGTTGAAATGCTGTTGCAAGAGGGACTGTAAGAATCGGTGTTCCACCAGATGCCCTAGAAATCCTGCATGCCATTCGGAATGTAATACTGCCGCCACTCGTGATTCCGAACGTCTCTAAAGTCGGGCAGTGGGCGGCAAACGATAGCGCAAGATACTCATCATCCGTGAAGAACATGTTTTCCTGTTCTTCCCGCCACCTGTCCCAGTTGATTTTGTCCTCGCCTTCCATTATTCCAGTGAAATCATCTTCAAAAAGAAGCATTGTTCTAGGAGAGGAGTCTGATATATTGAGACGGAAATTCCACGCAAAATGCTTCAACCGTCTAAATCCTCCAAATTTAGCGGAGTATTCCCAAGAAGGACATGGCCATATGGCATATTCGTTACGGCGCTGGCGGTTATTCTGACGTAGAATGAGTGTTAAAGCTATCAGATCAGGAAATAGATCCGACATGTGTTGGATCAAGAGAGGATCACCACCTGAGATGCCCTGCAAGACTAGAACCTCCATGGGGCAACCTCGTAGAGCAGAGAGAATTTGATTTATCGTATCGCGTTCTATTCCCTGTGGTGAAGAGATTCGAAAATGTGTCAATTGCAACGGATGTGCTTGTGCATGAACTTGAAGCAACTCAGCGAGCTCATGGAAATCCCATGAGGCGTCGACATCAAGCCGTTGGAGTGTTTGAAGGAAGACAAACCGCGGCCAGATCTCCAGAGGAAGTAAAGGAGGTAGAGGTGATTCGCCAAAGGATTTAATGGAGAGAGTAAGGAGCGTGGGGCATAATAAAAGTGTGTACCATTGCGTCTCCGAATTTGCTCCTTCAACTTGGAACCGCCATGTAAGATTCGACACGGAAGATGTTGGCAGAACACCAACTTCCAGTGCATGAGTTACGTCAAGGGGTATGTCGCAGCACATCACTGTCAGCCTTTGTAGACGATCGAGGCCACTTATAAGCTGTATAATGTCTTTGCTGAGGTCGATAAACTGGAGACGGAGGGTAATCAGATTCCGCGTTCCAGACAAAACATCAGTGAATGCGCGTGTTATGGGCCCATAGAAATTGGGTTCCACAGAAAATATATCGAAGTCTTGAAACCACCCATAACGAACGTCTTGTAGCCAGCCGTCTGCCAATACCAGGGACTCCACTTTATCAAGCAAGTCCGGGCGATCTTTCAAGAAATCGGTATAAAGAATCATTTCCCTTCTGCAGTTTATGGCCGTCTCGCTAAGGATCTTAATTCTATCCTCCGGGTTTTGGACTTGTTTCCACCAATCTATTGGATGCCGGAACCACACTGACCGTTCCTGAGAGGAGGGTATATAATCAGCATTTCAGTTGGGAAATAAAATAAGGACGTACTTGAAAGATGCGTCGTCGCGAAATATCATTGAACAGTTTGCATGTCATTGATAAAGTCCGGGTATGAGATACGTGCAGTTCAGCAAAAATCATGTCCAGAATTTCCGTCGGCAAGTCGATCAGATAAAGCTTTTGAAAGATAGGTTGCTTCGTACGGTAATCGAGAACTTCTTCTAAATAATAAATAATATGGATTAACGAAAATGCAAGGAGAAGGCGAGTAGGAGTTTACTTACGCACATGTGAAACTATACCGAACCAAGTCATATAAGAAGAAATTCGCCATTTAATTCTAAATGCTTTCAGAGAATCTTGCTTTTCAATTTCCGAATCCAACTCCTCTCCTTCCAGATTGCTTTGCATGCTTCTAACGTCGATGAGTACGTCCAAGAAGTCATGAGAGAACATGCACCAACGCCTCCATAACGAGTCCCATCGCTATTTTATAGTCAGCTGAAGTATTGACCATGCATTGGTGGCAAAAGGTACCTGAGGACTCCTTCCAGAGAGATCCAGATCTCCCTGTGTCGACGACGATGTCAGCAGGCTTTCCACGATATACATTTGATGGACTTACCTTGTAAAACCCTTCTAAAGATTTAAAAAAGCGAAAGACCCGAAACAGGTTCAACCATTCATGTAACTCTTCTTTATTGGAATTACTAGCAGCATCGTTCTCTTCCTGATCCGCGCTTTTTTGTTTGAGATGGTATAATTTCCAGGCCTGCACCTCATCCTTCTCATAGAGACGAATATATGGCGGCGATTTGTATGACCCGTCGTAACCCCGTTTGAATTCATCTTCATCTTCGGATTCCATTTGTAAACTTCCTTATTAATATGTAAGTATTTAACAGTAGAAAAGAGATGGAACCCACTCGAGACTGCGAAATAACACAGAGCGGAAAGCAGGTGATGATGGAAGAC